>VYZQ01041896.1:5987-57261 GCA_013400655.1 Mystacornis crossleyi | reverse complement strand
GTTGAGCATATTTAACACCAGATCATTAAGGCCCTTCCACTAACAACCATTAAATCCTGGTCTAGAAACTGGAGGCCAAATACTCACTGTATCTACAGGAGTATTTATTCTGATGAGCTGCAAAAAAAAAATCAGAACAGAAAATTAGTTCTCCCTCACTGTGCTGCAGGAGCGGAAGTGTTAAAAGCAAAATGAAAGCAACCCGCTTTCACAGATGAATGAAAAAACAAATGTTCACCTGCCCTTCAGAAGTCACTCTTGTGTGACTCATCACAAGTCCATCTTTTATCTTTTTAAGACACACCCCATAGTTGTTCTGCAGTTGCCCAGTATTAAAGATCAGAGAATCTGACATTTATTGTGGTATTTGCTTTCTCCTGACATGGAGAATTTCCCAATTGAGCTTTTCATTTCCTTCACTTACAACTCATCATACATGTGCATGTCCAAGTACATTTTAGTTAGACCAGGTTTAGAAACTGGTTGCTCAGTTTGACAAAGAGGACTGGGGACACAGCTACAGCTTCTGCACAAAGAAACAACTGATGATTTCTAGTGATATGTAAAATACCTGGAGCTCAGGATTCGCCAGAACTCCCTGCATCCCTGTCCACTTCGACTACAGCACTGGCCTGAGAGCAGCTCTGCACAAAACCAGCAACTGATTTAGAGCAATCTCTTCTTCTTTACTGAGTCCCACTTCTCCCAGCTCATATGGATGAACTGTGAGGGCTTTTTGTGTCATTTCAGGAAATGGGCCAGGATCACAGAAAGTTCATGTCACAAAACCTGTCACAAAACCCCATGTCACAAAAAGTGACATGTCACTGATCACAGAAAGTTCATGTCACAAAACCCCATGTCTATGTACAGCTCCAACTGCTGGCAGCTGAGAACCCCCTGCAGAGGAGGGGCTGAGGGATGGTCAGACTTTGATGCAGAATAACCTTGTTCAGGGAGACAGGACTTCCCTAAATACCCGGGGGAACTTCAACAAAATAAAATTCCCAGCTCTTCCCTTCTGGATTATGTAACATTCCAGTCAGATAGGACCCCAGTCCAGTGGTGCACTCCTCTGATCCCTTGCCTAACAATCCCATGGACAAAAAAGGGGAGGTTTTATTTTGTTGCTGTTATCTTAAAACTTTCATAGCACCGCACTAAAAATGAGGGCTCAAGAGTTTCCTAAGATATAATTTCCCACAGTTTTTATTGCAGGGCACCTCAGCAGGAATGCAACATGTCCCTTACCTATCTGGGCTGGCTCTAAGTCCATTAGGGATGCAGTAAAACTAAGGAAAGGAAGGCTTCCTCACCCTGCTCAGCAGAGCATAAGTACTCCTTGTTTATGCATGTTTCACTATAACCATCATTTTCTAATGCTGCTGATACTGATGTCTAATATCCCAGGGATTTCCCTGGGAATAATAATTTGCATTTAGAGTTTTACAAGGTTTGTTTCACATATATGTAACTTAGCCAGAAAACATCAGTGAAACATGTATGTGATCAGTCAGGGATCACATTGTTCCTTGGAAAAAGACTGTTTCTGGTGCTCTTGAACATTTATAAGGCACACCTGGTGCAATTCGGATGTGACCCTGCAGATTTCATGGTGCTGTTTTCCCGTGTATATTCCCGAGATGATATGGCTTGCCTGTGGACTTGGCAGCTTGTCCTGGGTTACCTGGTATTCCATTACCATTTTTAGCAATGTTCCCTGCCTCCTCCCTCTGGACTATCATCTGTTAATGTGCTTATCAATGCTTTGTGTATGACTCACTGATAACTCGATCCTGGACTATCTCCTGTTAATGGCCCCATCTGTGCCTCGCCCTATCACTCACCATCCCATCGTGAGATGCTCCGCCCACGGGAAGGAGCCAAGCATTCCCACCTGGATAAAGTCTGTGGTTGTGCAGCAGCAGGAGAGAGCTTCTCCCACAGGATTCTCAGAGGAGAGCCTCTTCCACTGGATTTCCAGAGGACAAGAGCTACGCAGCCACCACTGGACTTCTCGAGGAGGACCAAACCGTTTTTTCTACAAGATCACCTTTTTTTTTCACAACAGAACCACTTCAAAGAGAACTGCAGCTATCATCTAACTGGACTGTTACCACCACCCTGCCTGGCAGGGTGTCAGGTCGTGCCCTGACTCTGTCAGCTTAAAACCAGTGTTGCTGTATTATTGCTCTGTTTTATATATATATATTAGTAAAGAACTGTTATTCCTATTCCCCATATCTTTGTCTGACAGCCCCTTAATTTCAAAAATTATAATAATTTGGAGGGAAGGGGGTTGCATTTTCCATTTCAAGGGAGGCTCCTGCCTTCCTCAACAGACACCTGTCTTTCAAACTAAGTCACAGCTCAACCCCAGGTTTCCCACAGCAGAGTCTCAGGCATCTGGATCCTTAAGGCAATTTATTCCCTGGCTGGTGCCGCAGGTCCCCATGACCTTTGAGGGGCAATGGGTCAGTGCAAGCTCAACCTGCAGCTCCCGCAGCTGCACCCTGAGCCACCTGCACTGACTGCATTCCTCAGCTCCGTACTGTGGGGAAAGCATCTTCCTTCTCTCACAGTCCGCGGCTTCGTGTCTGCACCTCTAGTTGTGTTTTGCTGCAGTGAAGTGGATATGTCAGTGAAATACTGATATATTTCATAGCAAAGAGTGAGCATTAATTAAGTCCATAACCTGTTTTCTTGTATGGAATAGGAGGGATAATTCAAATTGTAACTGCTTAGCGGAGTCATTCCTGTCCAAGGAATGATCTGGCGTGGAGGGAATGAGGGCAAGAAAGGGTTACGAATGATGCCTTAAGCTTTAACTTTTCTATTCTGGCAGGGATGCCAGAGCCAGGGCTGCTCCCTGTGAGGGAGTGAGGTTCCACCGGCTGATGAGATAAGAAATGCTGCAGCATTTTGGTAGCAGTGGTGCAATGGGGGCACTCAGGGGCCGCCTTTGGGACGCAGAGCTGGTGCTGGGGACTGGACCACGGGGGTGAGGTGCCCTGTGCCAGCGCTCACACAATGGATACCAGGGCAAACGTAAGGAATCAGCCCGTGCCACATCTTTGCACTGTCCTTGTAGAACCACTTATGGCAGTAGGACTCTGCTCTGGACTTTTGTCGTTAAATCTTTTTGCATTTAAGCACAAACATGTGCTTAATTCACCTCGAGGGATACAAAAATCCCCTAATTGTTCTGCCAGATCCTTTGCTAGCATTTAATTTCCTGTTGGCAGTAGTATTTTACATGAATTGAGGAGCTCACCTCTGTAATTTTTAAAGTAACAAGATTAAAAGGACAGACAGGAGGAAGGTCATGCAAAGCCAGTTGCATCTGAGCAGTTCATGGACAATCAAACACACTACATGCTGAGTTTTAGGTTTCAGACTCTCCCTGCCCCACCCAAATTGTAATACTTTAATGCGAAACAGCTGTGAGAAACTGCCTTTATTTGCCTTATCTGTAACAGATAACACTCTTCTATTCCTGTTTCATTATCAGAAACTAGGAAAGTAGAAAAATGGTTAGAGAAAAATATCACGACTTGTAAATGTCTCGATGGCAACTGTTTAAATACATTTAAAAAATACAGTTTAAACAGTTAAAAACTGTTTAAAATCATCATAACAATCATTAACAGATTTCAGTATCCATTGAACAAATAGGTTTAATACTCTTGATAACAAAGCTAATTCTTAGTCACACTGTCTAATATAAATTGAAGAAATGGTAGCTGTCATTGAGGGGAGAAATTGAAATTTTTCTTCTTTTTTTTCCCTCTTCCCCCTTTTTGATAGCTTCTGCTCATTGGTGTTATTTAATTAATTTTGGAACTCTTGTTGTGTGGAGTTTGCTTTGGGGGAGTGTCCAATCCATTGCACAGTTAAAGCTCCTCTTTTTTTTTTGATACATTAGTTCAGTTTTTGCTTCTGATTACCTTGCAATTTGGAGACAGAAAAATACATCACCTTATCAGCTGTTGCTGGGTTAGTCTCTTTGTTGCTTCTCAGCAAATCTTTATTCAGTGAAGTTTGTACCATCTAGTCCCTGTAAAATAGGAAATTTCATGGTTTTCTAAACAGATAAAATAATGCAATATGCAATTGAAAACAAACTCAGGAGTGTGGACAACAGCAAAGAGAGAGTTCAGATATCAGTTCCTGGACTGACTTCAGCCTGCCTTGCTTTAGACACTCTTTTTAAGCTGCTTCTGGGCCAGGAGTGGAGGTTTTCATAGCGTAAAAAAGAAAAACCTTTGGTTAAGATTCAGTGTCCAGGCAGGCAAAATGGCTTTGGCAAATGCACCAACACAGACAATTTGTGAACGGAGCCAACAGTTACAGCATTTTCAGGTGAACGTCATTGCTCTGGTTGATGAATCCAGCTCTGGCGAAAAGTAACCAGCCTGGGAATTCATGTGGGTTTGGGACTAGGTACAGGACTGTCCATAAATATTTATGAGAAATAAGGAAGTATTTTGTTTAAAGCAGAAAGAAAACATAAATCTCTACGTTTAAGAGTTGAAGCCAAGTTTCTACATCATTGGATTTGTATATTTACTAAAAACTGCGAAAAAGCATCAACTGAAACCACAGTCTCTTCCACGCCTCTCAAGCAGAACATCTGAATTGCACTTTGCTTTACCCACTACCACAATTACTTCTGATGACCACAAAATTTGCAGTAAAGGAGTCCAAAAAGATACATGTGTTCCCCGGACTACCCTGTTCATATGGAATAAACCACTGCTCAAGACTCAAATGCATTTCTGTCCACCACAGAAGCCACTGGAGTCCTCACACACCAGCCTTAGGGGTGGCAGCTGGGTCTGATCCTTTTGCTCCCTGCAGATCCCCCCTGCCTATGAGGGGTCAGGGTCTCCAGGATTATGAGCTCCACGTGCCTGGCTCCAAGGTGGGCTGGAAGGTTCCAAGTGGGGGGAACTGTGCAAGGATCATGCAGGGCAAGAGGGGAGAGAGGAGGGGGGCAGAAAGGAGGACAGGCAGAAGGGAGGATCACTGCAATAAAAACAGGAGAGATACTGTCTGCCCTGCACAGTCTGAACCACCCCCTCTGCCCAGAAAGCTTGAAGTCTAACAAATCACAGGATCACAGTATCAATGAGACTGGAAAGACCTCCAAGATCGAGTCCAACCTTTGACCACACACCACAATGTCAACTAAACCATGGCACTGAGGGCCACAACCAGTTGTTTCTGGAACACCGCTGTCTTAACAACCCTTACGGTGAAGAAATTCTGATGTCCAACCTGAACTTCCCCTGTCTGCCCTGAACCACTCCTCTGCCCAGAAATGCCTAACAAATGTGCAGGAACGCTGGAAGAAGGGAAAGCCCCCAGGGAGTGAGTAGCACACAGCTGAAGAGGACACAGCCCACGGTGAGGGTAGGAAGAAGCTGAGACTGTAGAAATCTCATTATCTGGATAGTCCAATGCACCTGGGATTACCCTGATATTAGTGATGGCAGCAGCTCCGACTGCTTCAAGTAATTCGGATCTCTCAAATTTCAGGTATTTTTGTACTGGAAAAAGATCCCCTTAATTACAATATTTAGTTTAGATAAGGCAATCAGGCCTTACCAAACCACACTCAGACAAGTGACACTCTTGGCTCCCTCTCTGTGACTGACAGGCAGCCACACAGTGATGGATACACACATGAACAGGGACCAGTTTCATCCCATCCTTCCCGCTCTTCAGGATTGTCCCTCTCATTGTAAGGATGAAACCTGCATGTCAAACACTGTGACCTAAACTTCAGCCAAGTCAAAGAGCGAATATACAACAAATACACCTGAGACATTTGCAGGAAGAGGTGGAAGGGTTCATGTTGCAGTGGGGTCGCTGCAACCTTCCCTGGGAGACAGCCTTGGCCCTTGGAAGAATCAAGGAGAGGATATTTGATAGATGTTTCCAGATTTTATTCTCCCAGCTGCACGTGGCCGGAGCCCAGCAGGGACTCCGACAGCGACCTGCCCCCTAGAACAGCTCTAGAACAACCCCCCCAGAGTCCTGTGGACACACCCTTAAGTACAGGATTCCCGCGGGCTACATGCAACCTGACCAACAGGGGACAGGATTTTGGGTACACATGACCAAGGGGAACAGGGAGCGAGAAGCCCCGTGCCCCACGCATCCACTCATGTCCACCTCCCCCATGGGGGAGCGCCTCTTCAAGTTCATACACAGCAGATCACCCAGTTCCCTATAGCTCATCCCTTACTGGAGAAGAACAAGGCTCAGGAACATGTAACTAAAGAGGATGGTTCTGGTTTGAGTGTCTCTCTCTGCTCTGAACCATGGAGAGCATTCTGCCCACTGATGTTGTATTTTTCAGACCCTTTCATGCACACACACACCCCTCATATAACCCTTCTCCAGTTATATTTTCTCTCTGATCTCTCCATTCCTTTATTTATTTTAAAGCCTTTCAAATCACCACTCACTCCTTCCCACCACAAGGGACCTGCTGCTTTTTGTCTCCACTAGCTTGTGCTGAACCAGCTTTGCACTGGAACTGCAAAACTCCTCCAGGCAGTAACTCACTCATCTATCCCTGCCATAGTGGGATGGGGAAGAGAATCACAAAAAAACCTTGTGGGTTGGGATCAGAACAGTTGAATAATTGGAACAAGTAAAATATTATCATAATAATTACTAATTGAAATTTTAAAAAATAAAGCCCAAGTGATGCACAGTAGAGTTGCTCACCACCCAGGATTGATGCCACAAACAGTGGGTGGGGAAACAGTCAGCAGTAGGACCCCTCTGGCTAACTCTACCCATTTAAACACTGAGCATGGCATTCCACGGTACAGAATATCCCTTTGGCCATTCCAGCTCTGTTCCCTCCTGGATTTTTGTGCCTCTCCTCACTGGCAGAGCACTGGAAACTGAAATGTCCTTGACTGAGGGTAAACAGTAGTTAGCAACAATGAAACATCTGCATGGTATCAACACTATTCTCCAAAACACAGCTCTGCACCAGCTGCCAGGAAGAAAATTAACTCTGTCCCAGCCGTACTCAGGACCCTGGGGAAGGGGTGGTTCTGGGTGAGGGGCTGCAGCAGCCCCCCAGCACCTCTGTCTGTCGCGGTGGCACTGGGCTCTCTGCAGAGATGCACAGGGGGGGAATAAGAGACAGGCGGAGGAACTGAAACACGGAGGGTACATCCAACTGGAGGTGAAGAAGGGAAAAAAGTCATTAGTCAATCATTTGAATGAATTTCGTTGTGAGGCTGTGGAATCTCCATACCTGAGGGTTTTCAAGACTCACTGGGATAAAGCCCGAGGCAACACAGTCTGAACCACTTTGATTTATAAGGTTTGACTAGACAACATCCAGTATAATATCTGAATAATTTTATCATATAAGGATTTTTCTTAGTGGTTTATGTCACATAAGGATCCTGCCAACTACTGCATTTACACTATATTTTGATCTCTTTTTAAATTGTGATGTGAAATGGCTTTGACAAATGCTTGGTCATTCATCTTTTTCATCATGCCCCATTTTTTCTGTTCATTAAAATTATTTCAAAACATACTCTGCACTCTCAGATTTGAATGAAATTCTGCTTAGTCTATTTTAAACGTCCTTGTTGCATTGTGTTAATCTGTAAAACTGTATTGCCAGTGAAACAAGCTGTTATAAATCATTACATAAACATGAAAACTGTTTTCAGTGCCTTACACTAAAACATTTCCCACTAAGGGGGTCAAATTTTTATTTTGCTGTTTCAGGAGAAAATAGGAGAACCAAAATCTTGACATGTGGAGAAAGGAGAGTCCTGATTTTACCCTTCACAGCAAGTGATACTGCTCAGAGTTCCTCCTTTTTTTTGAAACATAGTCCTGTGATTAAACAAAACCAAACTGATCACGTAACAGAGGCTGAAAATGCTGAAAATTCATAAGCTAATCACTAGTACTGATATACGGCTCCCAGATAGATCAGTTATGTTTAACATGTCTCAGTAATTGCAGCAGCTATAGAAAACAAAGAGCAGAAGACAGAAATTTAAGATAATACATCAACTGAAACCAGGCATTTCTGGTGGATAGCGGAGCCAGACGTTCAGTAATAACTCACTGCAAGGGCCCGCTATGTAAAGTTACAATTCTGATTGTTGGGGTAATGGGAAAATCAGCTTCACAGCCATTCTTACAAGCCATGGAATGCACAGCTGGAGGCACTGAACTACCTCGAGTTTCTCTATGCCAGGGTGTCCCCTTCAATTGTTAGGACAAGATGTACTCTGCAAGTTAAATGCTTGAAAACCTTTTTCAGAAACCTCTATGTATTTCACAAGAAAAGGCATGGAAGGCTTGAATGCATTTAATAATGAACCAGAGCTCAGAGGAACCTGAGAATGGCGTCCTGAATGCTGCTTGGAGGGGGCCAGTCTGAATCAGACACCAGAAAAGAAGCCTCGTTCTCAGCAGTATAGGCTGGCACAGCATTTAAGAGCAGTAAAACAGTCATGGACAAATAATTACTTGACTGCTTTGGATTTAAAAGATGCTTTCTTTTGCATTCTAGAGGATGAGCAGAGAGGATGAGAGATGTGCTGAGGGGGGGAAATCTGACAACAGAAAGAAAGGTGCAGCTATTCCTGCAGAACATCGATGGTGGGACACTCTTTTTGGATGGTCACAACTGTTTACAGGGATTTTCAATAAGATGCTTCACCCTGCTGTTGTTCTCTTAATGCTAACCCTATTATGCTTGGTCTTAATTGCAGGACTGAATATTTGCATTTGAAAAATCACGAAGCAATTGACTTGGAGTCATCCCTGTGATTAATTTCGGGGAAATGTGTGATGTTCATAAAAAGTGAGGCTTTTGAGTGCTGTTCTGGCTTCATAACCTCAACTGCAGGAAATGATGAACAACTCCCTAAAAGATAAATTATGTTTAGTGTGTCTCAGTAATTGCAGCAGCTGTAGGAAAAAAAAGAATAGAAGAAACTTGAGATAAGGTATCAACTGCAGCCCAACATAACTTACTGCTGAACCAACAAACCAAGGACACTTGGTGAATAAACTAAGATAATGCCAGACAGCAAGGAACAAAGCAAGGCCAGCTCATCAAATCAGGAATGGATAATTTTGGCAAGGGGCAATCACAACCACTGACTCACCGCCCACCAACCCAAAAAACACCCTGACTCAAAAGAAGAGAAAGACTGAGCATGTGGACTAATTAGCAAAATAAGTGAGAGAATCATTTAATCAATAGAAGATAAAATACTAGTTAATAAGAGAACTCTGTGACTTGCAGTCAGTGAACATAAATGCCTTTGTTTGTGTATAAATAGTGAAAAGTTTTGATAGTCGCTGTGCTGGCTTTGTGGATTTGCCACCCAGCACCTCTTTCTGTGGAGAACTGTAAATAAACCAAATACCTCAGCTCTGTGTGTGGATCAGCCTCTTGCACCCAGGGCAAAAAAAGCCATTTTGGGACAAGAGTATGACTTAGAATCTCATTCAGATTGATCTCCTGTACAATTAAGTGCAAGGATAGGGCCGGTGAAAGAGGCCAGGAGAGCTTAGAGCTGTGATGTCCTACTGCAGCCTGTGCCCAGCCTGGCTGTGTGTCACATCCTGCCACCCACAGCCAGAGCTTGGGAACGGGTCCTCCCTCTCTGAGTCACTGCCTGCTGAGGAATGAGGACAAAGGGCTGCGTCTGCAGAAGTGTGCCTGCTGCGCATTCAGACCCGTGGACCTGAGTTTGAAACCCACCCAAACAGCCAGGAATTGAGAACAGCTGATCAATCGAGGCAATGGGCAAAACCAGAGGGAGTGAGCAGTGAGGGGTGATCCTGCAGCCCGCGTGCAAAGCCCCTGATGAAACAAAGCATACTGACATTGCTTAACAGCTTAGAGCCTATTAACCGAAAAAAAAAAACACAAAAAAACCACAAAAAATGAGGGCAGGAGAGCAAAGACAGCAGAAGAGGAAGCATCCTGACCCTGTGATGTTGAGGAAACACCACAAGGTCCCAAGAAACAACTTGAAACTGTCCTGAAGTAGTGCATAACAGAGACAAATCACACTGTGTGTCACTTTGCTTTCTTGTCACCCACATCCAACAACCTCAGCCATACCCTGCAGCCCCTGGCAGCCAAGGCACAGCCCAGGTGAGTGGTGGTGTGGTTTCCCACCCTGGCTGGGCTGGAAANCATATCTATCAAAGATTCCCCAGTGAGAGGCTCGAATGAACCCCCCATCCCGAGGAATTCCCCCCCGGGTGGGCCTATCTTGGTTCACGGGATGTGTTCTAGAGAGGACCTTGGTTTCTAGGGGTTTCCATCCTCCAGCTGCGAGGCCTCCAGGATGTTTGGTCTCCTGGTGTGACAGAATATCAGAATTACACTAAATTATCGGGCTTAAGGGATTACAAGAATTCCTGCTAAAAGCACTGAGGATACAGAAAAGCTGTATGAAAGGATATATAAAAGGTATGCAAAAGAAAAGGCAAAAAGTCATCATGGCATCAGCCAAGTTGAGAACTGTGTTTTGAGGTGACAGCTGTAACAGATTCAGAATTGCCTTTGATAAATGCATTTGCTCATTAGTGTTAAATATCCTAAGGCTACACAGTGATTAATTAATAATTCACAATTCACTAAAAGTTCAGCAATAATTAAGCTTAGCTTCACCTGGGTATCATTTGCTGAGTAGTGGTACAGAGGTGTGGCTGCTCTTCTGAGAGGCTTTAGCGAGGAGAAGACTGAGATTTTTACAAGGGCAGGTAGTAATAGGGCAAGGGGGAATGGCTTTAAATTGGAAGAAAGTAGGTTTAGATGGGATATTAGGAAGAAATTCTTCCCTGTGAGGGTGGGCAGGCCCTGGCACAGGGTGCCCAGAGCAGCTGTGGCTGCCCCTGGATCCCTGGCAGTGCCCAAGGCCAGGCTGGACACTGCGGCTGGGAGCAGCCTGGGACAGTGGGAGGTGTCCCTGCCCAAGGCAGCGGGGGTGGAACAAGATCATCTTTATGTCCTTCCAACCCACAGCATTCTAGGATTCTGTGGCTCTCTGAACTTAGGGCTGTGAGGTCTCCCTTTCGCTGTGGACACAATCCATGTTTAAAGATAACCGTGCCCTTAACTGAGACTGGTCCAAGGTAAGAGAGTGGTGCCCACTTGTGGCAACTCTGTCCTTTGAAAGAGCCTGGTCATTTCCACAGAAGCCAAATATTTCTCCTGTGAGAATTAGTTTCGTTTCTTCTGTTTCTTATCATAGTGGGTAGGTGGAGCCTGTAAATAAAAAAGCATCTGAAGAAGTTTCAGAAAGTCACTGCTTCTCCTTGCCACAGGACACCTACAAGGGTAAGTTTCTCCTTTCCTTCTTCTAAAAACAGTAATGCGATTTTTTTTTACTGTTGTGTTCATTCCTTTTAATGTGACAAGGCTGCACAAAGTGTCTAAAGTAAGTGTGATTAAACAAGGTTGCCAGGAGCAGGATTTTTTGCTTCCTGGGGTGGAAAAAAAAAAAAAAGATGTTAGCATTATTTCCTCTTTAAAAGGAGACAACTGACAAATGGCATTTAGTGTTTTTTTTTTTTAAGCCAGTATTCAACAAGGTGATCTAGCCAGCACTATTTGTGAGTAGGATCATAAGCTTTGCATTGCTTCATTTTCTTTATGAGAAGACAGCTAGAGTTAACAAACATACAACACAGGAACTGTGAGATTTACCCAAAAATTTATCCTGAAGTCACAGGATGTGTCAGCCAGAAGCGTATGTGCTCCTCTGGCTGGACAGAGATTGAATAAATCTGAGAGATTTGTGGGTTCACCTCTGCAGCTCTGCACCTTGGGTTTGAGAGGGGATTTTTTTTGGTAGGGGCTTTTCATCTTCTCCGGATGCAAAGCCAAAGGCTCGTTACAAAAAAACAAAGCAACTCCTCTTGACAACCATCAGCAGGTTGGTGTTTGTGCAGATGTGGGTGTGCAGCAGAGACCTTCGTGTTGTGCTGCGAGAGGGCTCCCACGCACAGGCAGGCAAATTGGAAAGGCAAAGCCCAAGGAAATCAGTATTGTCCTAGCAAAGGAGGCAGGGGCAGCTCAGGTGAGAGGAAAGTCGGCAGAATTCCAGTATCATCACGTCAACCAGGTGTCATGTTTCACATGTGGATTCTGGCCCATTGTGGAAGGGCTCTTTAAAATTGCAGCTCTTTTGTTTTCCTCTCCTCCTTTCTTCCAGCCGATGTTGTCACGGCTCAGTACCCAAAGAAATCACTACGCCCGTGTGGCACAGGGAAAGGTTACACATCCTGCTCACCCTTTCCAGCTCCGGGGGGAGAACAGAGGTGTGGCCTCAGATATCCACACACGTTTGTTTGTGCTGGTGCTGACTGCAGGTACCTTCGTTCGGGGGTGTTGTGTGTGTGTGCCCCCCGTGGTCTGCACCCCATCTCCATGTTTGCAAAGGGTGACAGAAGATAGCTGGGTCTCCTCGTGCATCCTCACCCCTTTCCATACCCCTTCCACCTCTGTGATGGCCATGGGGTTTGTCTTAAGTAAACACACCAGGGGGTATTGCATGATGTCTGGATGTTTGCATAAATAATTCATTCCAGAGGTCGGGAACTGGGATGTTTGTGTTTTGCTTTGGTGCACACTGGCCACAGAAAGGATATAAAATGCTGCTGGAGACTGGGCCAGGGGGCAGCCTGGTGTCCCAAAGATGCAGGAAGTTTCTGGGTTGATTTTCCCCCCTCCCCGTCCTCTTCTCTCCTCCCCACTGCCCCCCCAGGGATGCCAACAAGGTACCTCCAGCTCCAACGCTTTTGGACAGGTTGTATAAATCCAAGGTCCACCCAAATACAGACATAAAACCCTAAAGTAGCTCCAGAGGTGCTTTGTTGCTTTGTAATGGTGAATTCTGCAAGGCCAAAGACTGTAAATCTGTACATTCCCAGCTGAACCTGCTCATACTGTAACTCTTCAGACGTGGACTGTTGACCAAATTTGGGACTAAGTGGACCAGGTTGCACCTAGACTGCTCTGAGTAGTTTTGGAAGCAAGGGGGTCTCACTTGTGACTCAACAGGAGGGACCATGACCTGATTATAATCCACTGGAATAGATGATAGAGTTGCTATTTTGATCCTGCACTGGCAATATTTACATACTGCATTAGCAATAAATCTAATTATAATAGCTCGCACAGTCACTGTGTCCAGCTTCTCATGCCCAGCCCAGAACCTTCTCTCAACTGCTCTGCTACAGTGTGTGGTGTTTTTTCTAAACTTGTTTGATACATCGAAAGTATAACCTGCATTGTGTCTGATCATCCTCTTCTGGCATCTGTTTAAATTAGAAAACCTGTAAACTTAATTCGACCTAATAAAATTTAACAGAACAAGAAGTTACTTCAAGCAAAGATGTGGTTCTCCTAATTCATTTTCCAAAGTGTTTGAGTTAAACAGATCTTGATTTTGGCAGAGGGAGGCTAAAAAAATCTAGCTTTGAAAAAGTACTCTTGCTTTTTCCCTTAATCACTCTCTCTGGAAATCACCTTCCCTGGAAAATGTCAGGTCAAAAGCCACTAATTTCCTCAGTCACCCATAGAAAACAAAACTTCTACATAAGGAAATGCTGAACAAGGAAATAAAAAGCCTCCTAGTCCTCCCTTCTCTAACATCATATCAAGGAAAATCTGCTTATGGGAGAGGAGGCGACCAAGATACAGAGCTTTTAAAACAGGTGTCAGACTTGCCTCTAACAAGTATTTATTCCACACAAGAGGTGAGATGGCCACTTGGCAGACCATGGCTTGGTGTGTCCCACCTATGCCGAGCCAGCCCACAGCTCTACACCCCTGACTCCAGGAAGTTAAGAATTCACACTCCCTCCAGTCATGCCCAGATACTGACTGAGCTTCTCCAAATACCTTTCAGCAAAATACTTCATCGAGAAAAATTGGCTTTTTTGCAAAAACTGGTGTAACTTATTTTCCCCGCAAAAAAAAAAAATCTATATATTTTTTCCCCCATGGCACTTTTTTTTCTTAAATACCGAAAAAAAAAAAAAAAAAAAGCATAAGAGAGGTAGGGAGAAGTGTTTCAAGTCTGTTCTCTGGAGACCAGTTTTAGTGACCTGAAAAGAGCTGTGGCACTTGGTACCTACCAAGGGTTTGGATCAGGAAATAAAAGTGGTGTTTGATTTCCTCTGCTCTCATCACTGTTGTGAGGTGGAGTCACTCACTGCCCTGTGTTTGATTTCAGAAGCTGCACCTCAGAGTGGTTGGACCAGGCAGTGATCACTCTTTAGTGAAGCACTTATGGACAACCTGCGTGGAAACCCCGAAAATCAGTGGGCCATGGATAAAAAGAAAACAGCATTCAAACAACCTTCTGAAAGAACCAAAAATACCCCAAAGAAAGAAGGGTTTGTACTTCCTCTCTTAAAACCATGCCCAGAAGCTGTTACAGTGCCTCTCCCACCAGAACCAGAAGAAGCTGCTCTGATGTCAGAGAACATGTTTGAGAGAATGCCCGACTCCGAGCAGGGGGACTTGGCAAAAGAGTTTCCCAGAGAAGAGGACAAGGTGAGGCAAGAAGAGGGCACAGATCCTCCCCACTCTTACCCTGTTGTTTCACTTTGTGCCTCAAGATGAATTCCTCGGTCCCTTTGGGCAATCTGCATTTGTTTAGGTCTAAGGAGGACTTTTGGGATCAGGGCCAAGCACTTATTTGTGCAACTAGGAAGAGAGGTACCTGCAATTAATCTGCAGACATTAACAATGCAGGTCCAAAAAAAGGGGATGGCTGCAGCCTAGCAGCCAGTTTAATGTGTGACATGTGCCTGTTTCGATCCTAGCAACAAATGTTGAACAGAAATCACAAAAGCTGAGATATTTTTTACTTGAGGTTCTTCAACCCTCAACAGAAATGCACAGAAAGGTTAATAATAACCTGCTTGGTTATTTTACACTGAACACAGATTGGTTTTAAGTCTGTGACACAGTTATTGAAGTTTTTTGAGAGTTTGCTAGCTATTAAACCTTGTAGTGAAGAGAGTGGGCAGGGGTTACCAAAAAGGGTTTAAAATGCCTGCCTCCAGTAATATGTGCTGCCTTCCTCATCTTGAACTAAAAAATCTGCTCTGTTTGAGTGCATCTGATCCACAGACATACTTTTAGAGGTATCTTTCTTGGATAAAAGTGATGGAGATAAACATCAATTTTTCTTTTCAAAAAATCAGGGTTGGATGTGCCTGGCCTAACATGTCTGAAACATATTGGTGTTCCCAAAATGGCAATTCTAAATGCAGCAGTCAGACTGGAATGTGGAGAGAGGAGCAGGGAAAAGAGACCAAGCTAATCTTTATATACTTTAGTTGAGCATATTTAACACCAGATGGACCAGTTTTGCCAAAGGCTGGAAATTATTTGTTTTGCTTTCATGTAAATGAAGAGCCTGTGTTAATATCTGGACATGTATCAAACCCAGAAAATGACAATAATCAGTCATTTAAAACAACCCACTCATATCCATGCCTTATGTGAGCCTAAAATGAGGCAAATAAAGAGGAGCCATGATGATCTAAAAGATTTCAGCCACCTGTTAAGAATGTTACAGCAGCACACTTTTGGTGTCTGTGCACAAACTAAATCTTCAAACTCCAAAATAAAGATCTAATAAGCTATTCTTTACCAAATTCAGTGATTTCTGGGATCAGTCTTCATTTGCATACACATGCTTCAGTACATCTGGGGATGAGTGGAAGAAAATGGCAGTTATTAAAAAAACCCTGTAATTAAAAACAATTAACAAAGCACACTTAGTAATGTGTTCTTTACCTTCTCAGCATGGCTTCCAAAATCTGGTATTTTTACTAAGGATGGTCTTTGAGCCAACCTCAACTTTCATATTTACAGACACCTGTTTATTACCTGGAGATGCAAGGATGCACAGTGATATGAAATACAGCCTGATGCCAGTAAATAAGTTTTACTAAAGAACGATGAGTAGAAAATGCATCTAATTTTTTTTTTTTAATTATGGAAAATTCATTCTAAGTTTAACTCTGGCAGGCTGCAGAGCACACCTTGTACAACCAGTATGAGGAGAAGATCCGACCCTGCATTGATCTTGTCGACAGCCTGAGAGCTCTTGGAATAGAGAAGGACCTGTCCTTGCCTGCGATTGCGGTGATTGGAGACCAGAGCTCCGGGAAAAGTTCTGTCCTCGAAGCCCTGTCTGGTGTTGCTCTCCCCAGGGGCAATGGTGAGAACTCACTTTTTCAGGTTTTCACTTTGATCATGGATTTTTTTTCTTTTTTTTCTTTTTTGTTTTTTCTTTTTTGGTGTCTGGAATTGGCTGGAATTGGCTAACTCCATGACTGGTGCTGGTGAGGCACCACGAGGTAAATTTTAACGAGGCACGTGCTCCAGGTGGTCAAGAGACCAGGAGTAAGAAGTGTAGTGTGGATGCCCCAAACAGTGGACACACTGAAAGGCAGCATCAGCTGACCCTGTGCATTTCCCAGGAAACAGCAGTGCAGCAGAGTGTTAATTTCACATGGAAAACTAGTTTTTAAATTTGCTTTTGAGGTTGGTTTGGGATTTTTAAACAATATTTTCTTACAGATACCTTATTTATTATTATTATGTGTACAAAGATCTTTACTTAAAGCATTATTTAAGTCTGAGATGATTGTTGGAAGACTTTGCAGCTCAAGAAGATCCACTTTTCAGCTCTGTGTGTGTATTTTCATGCACATAAATTCTGGTAGTTCCATGTGAGTTTACAATATAATCCAGTCTTTCAGGCTGGACTTGTGGAAAAGCTTTTCATAGGATTTAGCTGCAGCACTGAAACAGAACATCAGAGACGGGCAAAGCTCCATCTGTGGAGGTTTGCAGGGCCAGACGTGTCTGGGAAGAGCCATGGTTGACCTCATCTAGTTCTGGTGACAATCCTGCTCCGAGCAGGAGGTTGGACAAGCCCCCTCTGGCAGCATCTCCTGGAACATTTCCATGTTTTTGTGTGAAACCCTGTGCTAGGCAACCCTGTGTACACCACACACTTCAAGGCTGTGTTTCACGCACAACAACCTCTGCCTTTGGAACTGCTGCAGGTATTGTCACTCGGTGTCCCTTGGAACTTAAACTCAAGAGGTTGCCTGAAGGCCAGCCATGGCAAGGGAAGATCTGCTACCGGAATATTGCCCTGGAGCTCCAGAACGCTTCGGAGGTGGACAGAGCAATAAGGCAAGGTGAGTGGATTTGGCTGGCTCCATCTCCTCTGAATCCTCCTCTCAGACTGAGCAGCATCTACAGTGGTTGTGGAGCAACACCAAGAGCTGGATTCAGGGCAGAAGAAGCTGGGTCAGCCAAACTCAGTTCTCTCAAGGGAGTTGTACCAGTGCTTCAGCGGTGAAAGTGATCCATGATGATGATCGCAGAATGGCGTGGGTTGGAAGGGACCTTAAAGGTCTTCTAGTTCCAACACCTCGAGCAGGGATGGATGCCAGCCACTAGATCCATGATCCTTTTATCCTGATCCATGATAAAGGCTCAGGCTGTGCCCTTACCCAGGTGGTGTCTTCCTGGTTTCCTGATTTGGGGGGGTTGTCTGTCAACTTGTAAACATGCAAAGCCCTAAATGGCTCCTGTCATCAGTTCAAAAGCCCAGCGTGCTTGAGGTGTCTCTGCCTGGAAATCTTATTATTTTGGAGAACATTGCACGAAGGCAGAGTGAAGGACAGAGAACTTTTGCCGGGTACTGTGACCACGGGCTCAGTCACTGCCCTTTGCACATCACAGCTTTACTCTTAGGGCATCTCATGCTGTGTAAGAAATCAGTGTTCTTACCCAAAGGGCAGTAAGCATTTGCCCTAAACATGAAAGCTGGATTGACCTTACTCCCTTGACTAGCTCTGCACATTGTTGTTCTTTCTATATTTTTAGCAGCTTTTCAGGACATTATTTGGATATTCTCAAAACTGGCCAGGCAATTGGCATGAATTAAGGAAGGTAATTAAAGACCTGAAAATCTCCGATGAGAATGACTGTGGGGTTTCCTTGCTTCTCTGTGTTCACAGTTCAAGTATTATTGCCTTGTAGGATCTAGGACAATTTACTCTCAATCTCCCTATCAAAATGTGAAGAATATAGAACAGCTCCTACCTTCCTTTCAAGGCATCCAAGAATTAATTAATGCCTACAAAATCTCTTGTTGTTTAGGAAGCACTTCTACAACTGATCAGAATTTTAACTGATCCCTTTCACTGTGGTTTATTTACATATATTTTGTCTGCATTCACAAGAGTCCATAAATATATGCTCTGTAAAATATTACAGTTCATATTCCAACAGGACTTTCCATCACTCTGTGCTGCATGATAATTTCCTTAGCTTTTTGCATAAGTGGATTTAAGTGTGTGGCTGGATCTGAAAGAAAAAGCCAAGCTTGAAAGAACCTTAGGTGGTAGTAGGTACTTTTCAAAGTCATTGTGTTCAGCTTCGGTTTGATGCATCATCTGAAGCTCGTATTCATGGCCTTGCTCTTTTCTCTTCACAGCCCAGGATATCATGGCTGGTCCCAGAGGTAACATTAGCGGACAGCTAATTTCCCTGGAAGTTCGCTCCCCTGATGTCCCAGATCTGACACTAATTGATCTTCCTGGAATTGCCAGGGTGGCCGTGGGGGACCAGCCAAAAGACATCGGGGACCAGGTAAAACTCAGCCTCATGTGCCAATCTGTGCCCAGGGTCTCATCCCTGAGGGGTCCCAACAGACCTTTTGTGAAGTAAACAAAGTAAGTGGGGGGGATCTCTGCCTTTCCTCTGGCTGCTTTTAGAAGAAATGCTGGGGAAGGCAAATAAAACTCTAGTTGGGCAAGGTCGGCTGTGAGGGCGAAGTGCAGGAGCTGAGTGTGTTGTTTCTCCTAAAATACCTTTCAGTAGGAACTTGGAATAAGAGGAGCCCAAACTAAACTAGATATACCAAATAGTAATGGGACAAGATTGGATTATCTGGGCTTTCCTTTCTGGGAGGAGAGTAATTTAATTTCACAGTTGGATAGCAATCTTTCCATTGTATTGAGAAGAAAGCACCAGATGTGATAAAATCCAAATATTTCCACTGTCCCAAGCTGTCTGCATGTTCCAGAAATGGAGTCTGTAGCATTGCAGCCTGTCAGAAATTGGGATGGGTGGGAAGTAGAAAAGAGAGGCATCTTTACCAAAATCCAGGGGGAAAGAAAGAATTAATTTACTGTGGAATAAGCACAATAGAGCTGTGGGAAGCTTCTGCAAAACAACACAAACTATGAAGAACCTGTTTAGTTTGTCATTGAAACGTAATAAAATGCCAACTAGATGCCATGTGCAGCTTCTGTTTTGGCTTTTTAAAAAAATTTTCCTACAAATATTCTACTGAAACACAAACCAAAGACATTTGTGATCCTTTCAGAGATACAAATTTGAGATTTAACAGCATAATCGAGCTTGCTTTCTTTCCATAAGCATGTACCTGTACATCGGAACCTGATTTTCTTACATGTGATTGGATATCAAATACCTTTAATATTTGCATAACGAAAGATTATAAATGCAGGTTAAACTCCACGGAGCTGTCAAGGCAGGCCTAACAACATTAGTCTGGCCTCATTCATGCCAAATGTTTGGATTAATCCTGACATACGAAAAGAGGCTGCATTCTTCTGCTGACCCCTTTCCATGCCACCCTCTGTAACGTAATGTAATTCTACCCTCAGCATATGTGGCATTTCATGTCATCAGACAGTGGCTCATATTGCTAGAAACTGTCCCATCCTACAAGCAAGCATCTGATTTCACTGAACCTCCTCACTGCTGCATTGAATTGCAGATCAAAATGCTGCTTAGAAGAGTTATTGGCCGCCAAGAGACAGTCAATTTGGTAGTGGTGCCATGCAACGTGGATATTGCAACAACAGAAGCACTGAAAATGGCTCAAGAGGTGGACCCCAGTGGAGAAAGGACAATAGGTGAGAGAGTTTTTGCGCTATAAGTTGAAAAGGAGGGCAGATCCTTTTTTTTTTCCCCCATGAGGTCTGATGTTCTGTGTTCTGCATCAGATCTGTGAAATTAGCTACTAGAAGAAGAGGGAAAATAAAAAAGAAAGCAGCCTAAGGAAAATATTTGCAAATATTTGTAGTCACAATTCTTGAGTAGCTCCAAGAATCCCTTAGGTTGGTGTCTTGCTGGCACTCATGTTATGAATAACTGGGAGCTGAAAATCTCAGTTAATGGTAGTTAATCTGCAGGTAATGGTAAAAAAAGCTTTCCTGCCGCCTGTTGAAATAAGGTTTGCAAAGCAAAAGGCGTGGTGGAAGGCCAACTGCAGGGTGAGTTTTACAGAGCAAAACCCAGGAGCTGAGAGCTTTCCGGGAGAGAGAATACAAAAAAACTGCCTTATAAAACATGGTACAGAGTGTTCCTGCTTGGTGGGTAACTTTCTCTGTTCATTTCACAGGAATCCTCACAAAACCCGACCTGCTGGACAGAGGGACCGAAGAGTCTGTCATTAACATACTGCAAAACAGGGTAATCCCCCTCAAAAAAGGTTACATGATCGTGAAGTGCCGTGGGCAGCAGGACATCCACAACAAACTGACCTTGGCTGCTGCAATCCAACAGGAGAGAAACTTCTTTGAGAGTCACAAACATTTCAGGTACTCATCGCAGAAAATATCTCATCAAAAACATGTTAAAGGCACCTCAAAGCTTCCTGTTGATTTGATGAGGTTTAACCTAGGGGTTACAAACAGGTGTTAGTCACGCTCACTATTTCTCATTTCCCATGTGGCGTTGTGTTTCAGTAACCCAGAAGATTTTTACATACCAAATAAACATTTAAAAATTTTATTTTTGGATGCAGAATACGTGGGGGAAGTGCAACAAACCCCAGAAGTTCAGAATAGTCCCAAAGGATTTTAGTTAAACATCTGAGCACTTCAGGTCAAGCACTGAAGTATTTCTATTCACTGGAAAAGATGATGAAACAGCATGAGAAGGAAAGGCTGAGCTGAGGGCACAGGATGCCCGGATGACTCAGCAGCTAATCAATCATAATACAGAGAATGGCAATTGAAAAGGGTTTTGAATCAGTGAACTTCACACATGAAGAAGAAATAGAACAGCACATTCATCTGCTGTTAGAATTTGCTCTTCTCAGATTCATCTCTGTTTCCCTTTGCTCAGGCAGTAGCTGTCAAACAGCTCTTGAATAAAAATGCCCAGAGAGCCCTGGGTTGTTCCCACATCTGCACCAGCATGGCCCAGAGACCCTTTCTTTGTTCAAATTGTGTAATAGAACCAGTGAAAACAGAGCAGAGCATCAGTGCTGCCTCCTTGCCCTGCACAGCCTGGCTATCCAAATCCACTTTTTCCTCTTTTTTCATAGGGCTATTATGGAAGAAGGAAAGGCTACTGTCCCCCGTCTGGCAGAGAAGCTCACAAATGAACTCGTGAAACACATTATTGTAAGTAACAGAGGTCCCACACTGAGCTGTTTGTATCAGTTACTGCCTAAAATCAAGTTCAACCCTTCAACCTTGGACTGCAGTTGGATTTCATCTTTATACGCACAGGCACTGCTTAATGATCCTTCAACTCAGTGATCTGAGAACAAACTGAACTGAGAGGCAGAGGCAAAAAGCCCCATGCTCTGTCCTCAGATTTGTCTTTTAACTGCAGATCAACAATAAACAAATTATTTCATCTATTTGTGACTTGTAATCCCTGCCTTTCCAATGGCAGCCATGATATTTCTTGTTTATGAGTGTTGATCACCTGAGTGACAAGTTACTGCTGGCAGCTTACTGAAACACAGTCATTTCTATTCAACTGAAAATGCCTTCAGAACATCAAGATCTTCTATTATATTACTATACTAATGTAAGGATACTGGAGTCTTTATTTGATAGAAATATATCTGTATGTAATATATCTTATTCCATTATGGGAAGATGCTAAAATATAGGGAACCTCTAAATTCAGTCTCAAAGGAGAAAAAAAAACTATTTATGTAAATTTACAGAAAATAAGGAACTAAACAGCCATGTTCCATCAGGTATTTATCAGGAATTGAGCAGTCACCACCTTATCCCCACCTTCCTGGCACAGCCTGTGAGGACAGTTTTTGGCTCACTGTGGGTGAAATCTTGCCCTAGACTGCAGCTGGTCTGCCCAGCTCACAGTGAGGTCCAGCCTGATTCCTCAGGGAGATCCTGGCCCCTGCATTCCCTCAGTAAAGGCCATATTTGCACTTCCATGTTACCCCACTAGCACACATGGGACACAGACAGCAAGCTCTTGGATTTGTAAAAACAGCAGGGATCCTGAGCAGGTGCAGGTCACTCTTAGAGGGATCTTGTTTTCCTTCCAAAACCAGACAGGTTCAACCTATCTCAATATCCTGCTTCATTCTCTCCTCCCCAGAAAACTTTGCCAGCGTTGGAGAGCCAAATTCGTGACATCCTCCATAAAACATTACAGGATCTGCAGAGGTACAGCAGAGGCACACCCAAAACAGAGCCTGAGAAGCTGTTTTTCCTCACAGACGTAAGTGTCAGTATTGGTCACAGAGCAGAGTGAGGAGGTAATTGTGGGAGAAGAAGAAACCACTTGAAATTATCAAAACATCAGCATGGACCACCGGGAAGTTTATGGTATCCGTCACTGAAGTGCTTTGAGGGTAACATAGACAAACCACATCTGCAAAAATAATGGACCACAGGAGCTCGTGGCCCCCTCTAGCAGTTGGTGTTTTTGTTTTTTTTTTTTTTCCTGTGATAATGGGACAAAAAAACCCAACTAACTTGGTTGATTGGTCAAAATCAAGCATCTCAGTGAGGGGAAACTTATACTTCTGCCTGCTCAACACTTTGAAGGGTTCCCATTGTTTACATCACTCATAAGCTCAAATATATCCTTGATATGAAAATGTGGTTTGCAAGTCCATCTAAGTGTCTCATCTCAGGGAGTTAATCCCTCACAGTAAGCCTTCAGGAGGCAGCAGAGGTGTTTACAAAAGCTCATCAGACTTCATGCAAGTCTGGCCTATTAGAATTTAGTAAATGGTTCTAAAAGTCTACAGGGGGAAAAACAAACAGTATATGAAGCTTGTTCTCCTCTAGCTGTCATAGTTTGTTCGGAAAAAACCCACAAAAACCAAAAAAAACCAACCCCAAACAAACCAGGAGCTAAGAGCATAAAAGATGTAAGAAAGGGATGTTTTTTATGAACTGTGTCCCTGCTTTGACATCAAACTGCTGCAGATTTACTTAACATCCACAAATTAATCTGAAGAAATGAAACTTTACTAAACTGCCTGGTTGTTGCTCGATTCACTGCAGCTGATCAAACTCTTTAACCAAGACATCTCTCAGACCACGCGGGGAGAGGAGCAGCTGTTTGGAGATGAAGTCAGGCTGTTCACGAAGATCCGCAAGGAGTTTCGAACGTGGGGCGTGATTCTCCTGGAGTGTGCTGCAAGGGGTAAGCACAGAACCCATCCTGGCAGCTGACCTCAGAGCCCATCCCCTTTTGAACTTAGACACAGAATCTTCAATAAATATTTTTCAAGAAAATGAAGAACAAGGAGCCAGGAGCATCCATCTGTTGTGGTGTTAGGCAAGTTATGCTCTGGTCCCTGGGGACACAGAAATCAAATTTGTTGGTGATTTTCTGAACCATTCTTCTAAATAACAGCAACACCAATGAATAATAATAAACAATAATAATAATCTGTATAAATTTTTATTATTACAGTTAATGTTTTTGTTTTATTATTGTTATTAATATTTTAGAGTCTGGGTGGGGTTTGTTCCACTTTATCTCTGGGATAAGGTGATACCGCATACAAAAAAATATAGTAAATTTGTGTAATATCAACAAAAAATATTGACTGTGATATCTTAAATAAAAATAGCTAGTCAACAGTAGATTCCCTGGAAAAAGTGTTTAGTGAGCTTGGGGCTTTGTTTTGTTCAGGGTTTTTTTTTTTAATTGGGAGGGGATTGGTAATGGACAGCTACTTCTGTGGGGGTAAAAATACCAAGAAGAACCAGAATTTTTGTGTCCCATCATAATTTCTGTCAGTCGGATGCTTGATGCAGTATGTGAGACGGCTTATTCAGAGAGCAACAATGTGTTAGCTCTGCTCTGTGGTAACAAAAAATCATCTCAAGTAGTTGCTCTTCACAAGAACAACTCAAAGAGGAGAAATAGACTTCCTTCTTAAATCTGACACGTGTAGATTGAGTGATTTAGTAGCAAAGCAATGTTATTTTACCATTACAGCCAAAAAAAACGTCCCCAGTAAAGTGTGGAAATATGAAGACCAGTACCGTGGGCGGGAGTTCCCCGGCTTCAGCAACTACAGGACTTTAGAGGACATTGTAAAAGAGCAGATCAGAGAACTGGAGGAGCCAGCAATTGAGATCCTGAACAACGTGCTGGGTACGGCCCGGGCCACGAGAGGCTCTTGTGTGGGGGACACTGCTGGGCCTGACAAATTTATTTTCCAGGAGAAGCTGATGCTCTCTGTGACGCTCTCAGGATCCTTCAAAGTGAGGAAGTAAATCTGATTCAGCTTGGGGGTTGCTCCTTCTCTAGAGCCTTCAACCTCCACACACGGTCTTCAGCATTTAACACTTTTCCCAGTGGTTCTTGGAAGGGACTTAGAAAGTAACTATATAATAAATAACACAGCAAGGAAAGAGTACAGTAGAAATACCTGGTCCCAGCTTGGTATTCCCAGGCCCAGGGAGTGGAATTCACAACCCTGAAGTGGGAACACAGCTTCTTTGCATGACATTGCATGTATTATACAAGGACTAGTGGGGCTGAAGGAAAGAGTACATAACTCATCCAGTAAAAAGCACCCAAGGAAAAATGATGTTGTGATCCTGTCTCTTCTGTGTTGTGCCAGACTCAGTGTCTGTAAGCACAGAAACTGCTTTATCCAAGAAAATCTCACTGATACTCAATCTCTCAGATGTTAAGTGGTCACAATCTTGGACCTAGAAATCTAAATTTCTACTTGTTGGTATCAGTCATAAAGGCAGAGTGCACCAGTACAGCTGCTCAGCAGTTTCTGAATGAATACAGAAAATCTCCCAAGTCTCATATTAACAATAGCTTATAACCCTCACTTACTTACCTGACTTTATTTTGTCTCTCTGTTCTTCCCTTAGGTCTGGTTGAAGAGAAATTTATGGAACTCGCTAAAAGGAATTTTTCTAATTTTCACAACCTGAGCAGAGTTGCCAAGGTGAGGCATTACCTATAACCTGACATAACTCAAAAGACAGAATGCCATTTGTAAATACATCCCTGCTTATGGTACCTGTCTCATTGCATTACCTTTATGCAAGTGCGGAATTTCTTCCAGGAAAATAAGGAAGAGCCTGAAAATGATAGCATTAATAATGGCACTGATGAAAGTGCATTTTGCACAACTTTGACCTGATCTAATATAGTCTTTATTCTTTCTGCTCACATTCTTTCTTGTTTGCAACACAGTGCAAAGAAAACCTGGTATGGCTACCTGGAAGAGTTAATTAATTTCAGATTTAATGATTTGCAATGATTTGTCAGAGTGCTAAACAGTGTTTTTCCTTCTCTGAAAGCAAGCCAGAGTTTTAGCCAGTGCAGGAATCTCATCTTTGATAAAAGGGAGCAGGAGGAGACAAGCCAAAAATCATCCAGCTATGAAAAAAACTCGAAGATGACCACTCACAGTTCGGGCATTAGCATGTTTTGGGGTGGAGGTCAATGATATGGATGTCCTTGAAGGCCTTTTCTCAGAAAGAGCTTTGAGGAAGAGACGAGAAGCAATGCTGGCAGCCAGGAAACAGAGTCCACTCACAGGGTACTGCTGAAAAAGGAAATTCAGAGGAAAATGTGAGTGAAATAGGTGGTTTGCAATTTGACTTGCCTGGTCAAACCCTACTGAGCTCCCAGGCCAACCAGACAGTGAACAAGTAAATTATTTCATCCAAACGGGGAGGTGTTCAGGCAGGGTCTTTAGGTATTACCCAGTGAGAGGAATGAAGAGGGAAGAAGTTCTGGCAGACACTGGACATGAGAAAAGAGATGGGGTGTTTTCTTAGGGGTGCTAGGAAAGCATTTTAAGGGAATTTGAGCATGACTGAGGGAACTTTACCACCCCCACAGACTTTTAGGTGGAAGTATCAAAAAGGCCAGAAGGCATCAGATGCCTGCAATAAAAGCACCAGACAGGGAGGGGTTAGACAGGGTTGGTTTGCTGGCAACATATTTTCCTTTGGGTTTCAAGCACCAGTTTTGGACTGATCCCACTCACGTGTAAGGAGGGCACAAACCTGCCACATTTTCCAGCTCTGTCACAACAGAGGGACCACAATCTAAAGCATTACTCCATGTTCCCGTGGTCTGGGATTAGACAGTGCTGGATAAGGGCGGTTGAACACTGTGCCCACCTTGCCATTCCCTGGGGACACTGCTGAGCACTGGAGCCTTTCCAAAGGAAGCAAATGTCTCAGAACTTCTTGTTCCTTTCTTTTGTAGGTGAAAATTGAAGACATTAGAGAGAAACAAGCAGCAGAAGCTGAAAGACATATCCGGACACAGTTTAAAATGGAGAAACTTGTCTACTGCCAGGATGACCTTTACACTGGTGATTTAAATGCTGCTAAGGCAGAAAATGCTCCCAACACTGCCACAGGGAAAGACCTGCAGTTTCTTGTTCCAAAGGAGCCCTCTGTTGTCGCGGACATGGTTTCTCACACGAATGCCTATTTCTCTGTGAGTTCACAGGCTGTGGCACAGCAGATTTGCTGAATGCTGTAGCAGATACCCCTGGAGCAGATCTTGCTGGAGTCCACGTAGCCTTGTCTGCCGTACTAGCACTGCACAGGGAGTAGCAGCCAGGGGGTATCTAAGTGTCTCATTCAGGTACATGCTCAGCTTTTGTATGAACTACTTGGAGCTTCTGACCAGTGGTGAGAAGCTCAGGACAAAGCTGGTCTGTATCAGCACGGTCGCTGGGGACAGGTGGTTGCAGCATGCAGGATAGGGTGATTAGAAAAGCCTGAAGGTGTCCAAGTGACAGCTGGCTCCTAAACCACTTGTTAGCTACCTCCCAGTCTGGCTCAGGTCAGCCTCAAGCCACTGCATGTTCCTGCAGCCAGCAGAAAGTGGTGTCAGTGGTTTGCAGTCAGATCCTAAACTAGTGCAGCAGGAGGAGCAATAATAAAACATTATAGTATATATCATCTGAATAATATATATCAGCTGTCTGTAGAGATCAGAGTGCATCTGCTGTACTGCAGGTAGCACCCCAGAAGTGAAGTCTCTGGAGACAGATGGGGTGTTTTAACAAAGGGTCAGGTTAAAGAAAGACAGAAGAGAGAACGCGCGGTATCAAGATTTGCTTGGTCACAAAACTCACTCAGAAAGCAACAAGTTCAATATTAATAATTCAGGAAGGTAGGCAGCAGCTCACTTTGAATTCCAAGACCAGGGTTTGTGACAAATTCCTGCAATTAAATGTTCAGGATTCTCAGGCTGGTGAAGAGAAAACCATTAGCTTTCAGAGAACAAGAAACAAAGCCAGAAGTGCATAAGTCCATCCATCCCACCTTGCTACACACTTTGCTGTATGTCTTAGCTGCAGTTCAAGACTTTTATAGATGCCCTGAGAGCCATTTTCAACAAAAAATACCCCAAATGCCAGGGCACCATAGCTCCATGGGACTGACTGATGCAAGGCCAAATACAGTTTGAATGAGATGGAAGCTCCTAAGTGTCCATGGCTGCCTACACCCCATAGGACCTATGAACGCCATTTTCAAGTTGTACTACAAAAAGAAAGACAGAACCTCTCAATTGCAGCCAGGCACTTAGGTCTAAGTGCTCACCCAGCACCAGGAGAGCTGGAGGCAGCCACTTCCCAGAGCTGGGAGAGGTTTAGAACCTCATGTTGCCCAAAAGCATCAGGTGAGCCCCCAAACCCAGCAGCTGTCCATGGGGAAAGGGCCGCACAATCTCTTCTGGGTCAATCTGTTTCAGTTTGCATCCAAAAATCGACCAGGCAGTTGGGCAGGTCAGACAGGAGATTATCTCATGGAGATATCCATAGATGTAACGGAGGCACAGTCTGGCCTCACTACTGCAGAAGACATTTCCCCTTAAGGCTAAAGCTTTCTCCAAAGCTGTCTTACACCTAAAAGGACAACCACATCAGAAATACCATCTAAATACCTCCATCTAAGACGAGGAATTTACCAGCTTCAGGTAAAATCACTCTTGGATGCCCTGCACCAACACATATTGCTAGCACTCAGTGAAGTCAGGTTGGACACCAGAAATTGTTAACAAGTTCTCTTTGTCAGGAATGGCCTCCTAGAACTTGTCCCAGTGACAGGTGACCGAGCTGAGCAGGGAACAGCCAGCCTTGGCTTTAGTTTGCTGAGGGAAGAAAAGCAACAGCTGACATCCCCATGAGTCTTTGTCTGTAGATTTCAGGCACAGAAGAGACTGGTTGCAAACATTTCTTAGTTCATAGCAGTGCTTCCTTCTTGAAGAGTAACTCAGCCCAACATTTTCAAACCTTGGTACCACTTTTTTTACCAGATTACCTACAGAGCCTTCATTTTTCAGTTCTTTTTACCAATTTAGTATTTTGCCTTTTCCCCCCCCATCTTGCAGGGAGCAAGTAAACGCCTCTCCAACCAGATACCTCTGATCATCCTGTCTTCTGTCCTTCATGACTTCGGAGAAAACGTGCAGACCTCAATGCTGCAACTTTTGCAAGATAAAGAGAAGTTAAATTTTCTCCTCGAGGAGGACACTGAAGCTGCTAAAACCAGGAATTACCTCAGCCAGCGAGCTGATCGTCTCACCAAAGCCTGTCAGTACCTGAGAGATTTCAGCTTGTTGTAACTTCTTTGTTTTTCAGGTTTTTCCCCTCATCTTCTAGCATTTCTGAAGAATTTTGTATAATCCCATAAATATGTAATGTCAGCCCAGACCTTTAATACTAATTCCTAGAGTTCTGTTTTGCTTTGTTTTCCATAATCAGTTATATGCAAACAGTTGCCTTTACATAAAGGGCTCCACTGAGGAAGTTGTGATTAAATAAACATTATCCCATTTCTAAACATTTTCTGTATGAACTCTGTGAAACCACTGAAATAATCATTAAAAAGCTAGCACTCTGAGGATTACATGTTTTGTTGTTTTTTTGTTTTTCTCTTTTTAATGAGGATGGGAGCTGTGTAATTCACAAACTGTAGAAATCAGATTATCTAACTTTCCGCAGTGAAGTTTAGTGCATGACACTCTCCCACTTCCCTTTGTGTTTCTGTCTTGCTGGGGCTGTTCTCTTTCCTGCTATCACCTAAAAGACACCTCTGCAAAGTGTCACCCCTAAGTCCTAGCCCAGAAAGGAGAGAGGGAGCACACAGTGGCATGAAACAGTCCCAGCCTAGAAGGAAAAGAAAGTTTATTTACTTTATGTGACTGGTTCACCCAGAGGATGCCATTGGCTCTGTTCAGTCTCCTTCCCCAGCTGTCTGATTTGCAGAAGGCCCAAGAGGTTCTTTCTCTCAGATGTCTGCAGCATCACCTGAAATTTTGGGACTGATGGGCAACTCACTAGAGGGCGGGATTTGGATGTCCAAAAGGAATGAAACCTCCCAGCATGTTAAACATTACAAGGGTGTCTCAGCACGTGTTTTGCTGCCTTCCTCCTTTCCTTCCCCGGGGCAAGGAGAACCTTTCCAAAAGCTCCTTCAATTTCATGGAAGCCGATGCAAAATACAATATCCGATGCAAAATACAGTATCACTCACTGCGTTCGTGACATCTTTCACACGGAGGATTGAGCTTAATGCACAAAGCTGTGCTTCGTGCACCAAAAGTAATGTCTGCATCCAGCTAGAAAAGATGTGCTTATACCAGTGTGTGATGTAGTAATTTCCAAGTTTCTTACAAGAGAAGCCTTCTCTTCGGGCTAGAAGTGACAGAAAGTGTTTGTCCCTGTGGCATGGACCTGCAGCTGGTGACTGATTTCAGTGGTACAGCGTTCACCCCAACTTCCAGCTTCCTTAACCCTCTAGGAACACTGCAGCCTCTTCCCCCTTTCTCCCTGCACATTGTTCTGCTACAATTGACTTGCAGCGCTGCGGGTCAGAAGCCACAGAAAAAGCGCCCCATACCTGCAGCAACTTAAATTTTTAATTTCTGTTTTGAAAGTACTTTAAACTCGTTGGTTATTTCACGGTATCCCCATCCCCCGAGGTGCACTCGATGCACAAGTGCTATTGAAAACACCCATCTCACACCTAGAGAGGAGAGGCGAGGACGCATTGCTCCAGGCAGCATGAGGTGGAATAACAAAATAGGGTGCGACTCCCTCAAGCCACTGCCCGCAGGCTAAACTTCCTTATTTAATTCAATCACGTCGAAGCGATTTCATCAGACCCAGCCACCAAAGACATTCAGCATTGCTGGAGATCCTGCTCTCTTTCCCTGGGTTTGTTCAAGGACCTGAAATATTGGAATTAAAACAATCTCTTGGCTCCCTCTCTTGAGGTGTTTTTCCTTTTTTTGCTTGTTTGTTGTTGGTTTTGGTTTTTTAAATCAGATTCTCAAAGTACTTCATACACTGAATCCAGCAACTGCTTCCAAAAAGAAAATCCAAGTAAACAGATATGAAACACAACTAAGGAAAACTATTTGTAAAAAAAAAAAAAAAAATTTATTTGGTGCAGTGTTTACACGTAAGATAATTGCATTTCAGTACCAAAAGAGAAAACAAGACTAGTGGAGTCATATCATTCAATAAAGATTTATCCTTCTTCACAAAGTGACTGGATATGGCTTTTTGATCCTCTACCACGATTATAAATTATTTTCAAAATCCTAGTTCAGGTGGCACTCGGAGATGAATTACATTTTGCTAAAAACATCCCGGTGGATACATAAAGGAGAGCTCTAAGGAATCAGAAGCCAAATTTAACAAATGAGGTAGTTCATCTCGTCCCGCAGAAACGCAGATTTGTGTTTCCTTGTATACAACATCCAGTCTGTGAGCGTGTCTGCAGCCCGAGCTGCAGCTCAGCCTGGCTGGAAATGTTTGCCCTTCACCTTTCACAGCAGGGAGAGGTCAGGAGCCACCTTCGATGTGCTCAGCCGGGGCCCTCAGCACTGAGACTGCGCCCCGGAGCTCCCTGCAGCTCCTGCTGCAGCTCCCGGGCATCCCTATCCCGGGCATTCCTGTCCCGGGCACCCCTCTCCAAATCCCACATCCACAGTGGCAGCAGGCCTCGCCCATTTTGGGTTCAGAGCAGTTTAAGGCAGAACAGCACTTTTGGTAAGGACTGAGGCAGCCAGACTGCAGCAATCCGACCTTGATGACGGCTGTGCTGAGATCCTGAGGATTTTTAACTACCTGAATATACAGTATATCTTCTTTTTTCTATGCCTGTGCTGTAGTGCATGAAAAATTCCCTTCACATATACCCCTCACCCTCCACTCTCCTGAGACCCCACCTGGAATGCTGCATCCAGTTCTGGGATCTCCAACATGGACCTGTTGGACTGAGTCCGGAGGAGGCCACGAAGGAGTTCCAAGGGCTGAAGCACCTCTGCCATGGAGAGAGGCTGAGAGAGTTGGGGTTGCTCAGCCTGGAGAAGGCTCTGGGGACACCTTAGAGCCCCTTCCAGGCTAATGAGCCTACAAGAGAGCTGGAGAGGGACTTTGGACAAGGACATGTAGTGAGAGGACAAGGGGTAGTGATACCAGACTGAAAGAGGGCACATTTAGATTAGATTTCAGGGAGAAATTCTTCCCCGTGAGAGTGGTGAGGCACTGGAACAGGTTGCCCAGGGAAGCTGAGGATGCTCCAGCCCTGGAAGTGTTTAATGCCAGGTTGGATGGGGATCTGAGCAACCTGGGATAGTGGGAGGTGTCCCTGCCCATGGCAGTGGGGTTGGAACTGGATGATCCTTAAGGTCCCTTCCAACCCAAACCATTCTATGATTCTATACTAAAAAAACATTAATTTCTTTTTAAGTTGCCAACCAGCAGCTCAGAGATTCAACATTCACATTACTTAACATTTAATTTAAAAACTACTAAACCGTCTCAGCTTCCTGCTAACGAAAATCTGAAATTAAATCGTGATTGAAATTGTCATTATAAGCCTGATTATCAAGCGAAAGTTACTCAACAAAAGAGAGACATTTCTGCAAGCAGTTGACAGAATGACTCCACCAGGCACCACAAGGAGAAGAAAGGTGCTCATTGTGATAATCCTTCACTGATTAAGATCAGTCACTGTAGCCAGCACAGAACCAAGTGTGCAATCCTTCATGTCACTTTTTAAAAAGAAAAATCAAAGAGGAAAAGTAAAATCAACTGCAAAGTGAATAAATATCCCAGGCCCCCATGGCTTCATTTATTCTTGTCCTCAGGAACATCGATTAGCAAGGACAGTGTCGTCATCTGTTTGCCTGTTTAAAACACAAAACAAAACAGAAAACAAAGGTTAAAGTTCTGTCTTAACAATTATTCAGATGCTTCCCAACAGAATAGCTTGGTTATCACGTGAGTCACATTCATTTATTAACTTTTTTTAAGCAAAACCACATTTCAGGGTGTGGGGGGCCTTTACGTGCGTGAAAAACCCCCGAATATTTTACCTGCATGTTTTTATAAATCCAGTCTGTAAACACAGTCATATTCCCGTACACCCCGGGCTTGTTGGGAGTGGCACAGCCGCTGCCCCAGCTGGTGTCTCCAACCAGCCACCACACGGAGTGGTGGTGAGTCACCAGAGGACCTCCACTGTCACCCTGCACGGGACACGAGCACAGGACAGTTGTTAGTGACACAGCCACCAGCAGAGACACGACCCATTTCACTCCAGGAACACAGCTTTGGTTTCAAAATAAATCTCCCCACCGTTTGGGGAGTCACTAAAACAAGATGTGGTGGCGATTTTGGTATTAAATGATGTCTGCTTGCAACAAAGATGAAAATCATTTGCCTAGAGCCCTAAGATTGGCATTATTGAGTTTCTTGTTCACAAGCACAATGCTGTGATTAATAATGCAATAATGATAATAATGCTGTGATAATGAGGAGCATTTGATTACTCTCAAGTACCAGGTAACAAACCATCCTTGAAGCATTAAAAAAGAGCCTCACCCTCTTTGGGAATTCAGTGAGAACTCAGCACTGGCAGCCATTCAGAGGATGAAACAAAAGCGATGCACCACCAACGGAACCAGAAGCCCAGCCAGATGTTACGCAAATTTTTCATTTTTGGGAAGCATAGGATTTATTTGTAATAGAGAAACAGATAGACAGACAGACATAGAGGTGCTTTTAAAATCCAACTAGCAAGGCCTCAAAAGTAATCAGATCATTATTAGCTATTAATTAGGAATAATTACCTGACAGGAATCAATTCCCCCTGCTAGGTCTCCAGCACAGATCATTGTAGGCAGAATCATGCCATTGTAGATATAAACAGCATTACACCTCGAACGTTCTATTAAGGACACCGCAACGTAATTCAAGTTATTTGATGTTTTACCTAGAATTGAAATATGCACAAGGCAAAATTAGAATAAGCATCACATTACTTTGCTATTACAAAAAAATCCCAGCAGCCAAGATGAAAAAACCTCCTAGAAGCAGCAGGGTGGAAATTTAAGATGTAAGAATTCTACGAGAGGTCAAGAGGACCTCCCTAAGTACCTTTCTCATACCAAAAAACCCCTTTCCTCTCTTTCCCTTTTCCATTCTTGCAAATGGACTTGCATCATTCTATTTCAGCCTGAGGTGGTGGAAAGGAGCAGCTCGTGCCCTTTCCCACATCCACAGGGCACGCTTGGCACACAGCAACCCTTGCTGCAGGAGAGGAGGCCCTGCCAGCAGGGGCACAGAATTATTTCCTGGCTGGATATTTCTTGCACCCAATACTGATTTGGGGGTCCTTTCCAGTCTGCTGAATGCAACACAGCACGACTTGCTTTGAGACAGAATGCCCTGGGTCAATATTGGCGGCTGTAAAACAGGTGAAAAAATAGTGTAGCAACAGATCTATTTCAAACTGCCCCATCAGGCCATGCAACAGCTATTTGTGGGCTGAAGAGGACTAGTTTATGTTAAAGGTCAAAAATTCCAGAAGAACTCTTTACCTCCTTGGTACTCTGCTCCCCACCCTGATATCCAGCACTGCTGGTTAGGCTGGAACATCATTCCTGGATTGGGCAGACAAACTGGCCTCACAGTTTCTGAAAAACAAACAGAATAACGGGTGTTCAGACAGAATTCAAAGTAAATTTGAACGGCCACCACTTACACACCATGCACTTCCTCTGGACTTTACATTCCTCGCAGGCAGACAGTGCAGGCAGCAGCAGAAAGTTTACCAGCTGCCCTTTCCCTGAGGGATTCCTGATTTTCACCTCAAATCTACCTGATCTTCACCTCAAAGTGAGGAACAAGCAATTAATGGTTCTAACTTAATTCATCAGGTTAAATAGAACAATTAACACCAGCTCTTCTGAGCAGTAGAAGATGAAGAAAAAATTCTGAAAACTGCAGCTCTGCGTTCTCTTTGCAAAACTCTGCTGAAAACAATCGCAAGACAAGCAGGATTCAGTACTGATATACACAAGAAGTGTGCAGCACAAAAACCTGGAAAGCAGACAATCTCCTTGCTCTCAGCAGCAGAAAATCCCTTTCAGATTGCTCCTGGTAGCTTCAAACTGATGCACTGAAACACAAAGGGCCTGAACACAAAAGGCACTTCAAGTTTAAATAATGGCTTGTGCTCTATTTTGTACTGATTGCTTACAAACAACCTACATCTGCTTTTATGAAAGGAACTTCTTGTAATGTTTAGTTCTGAGGGGTTTTTTGACCATCATTTGACCTGACTTGATTTGGAATTTAATCAGCTGCTCCACCACTGCACCTGTAATTGTCTGCACAGTGGGTAAACTCAACCACCACAGAGCATTCTGGGGTAGAAGTACATTATTAAGATGACCCCAAACCCCCTATCCATGTAATAGATTTAAATAAATCCTGCTTAGGAAATCAGAGCCCTCTGTCTCTATACCTTGTCTCTCGGGTCATTTTGTGCTCTTGCAATAGGTACCTACAAGAATTGCTTGATGAAATTCAGAAGTTTTAAAAAATGTGCTCATTGCCACTGGATTTTTCCCTCAGGAAGAGCAGAATACCTACCAGTAAAACTCAGTGGTGTCTCCAGCTTCATAAGGGCAACATCATTGTCTTTAGAGTCTGTGTCATAATCCGGATGGGAAATTATCTGTTGCACTCTGTATCCACTTCTAAAGAGCATCTCATCCTGATTCAGAATCCCAGCATAAACCCTCCAGCTGTGTGGGTCAGAAAATCGCCTACAGAACAAAGAGAAGGTTTGAAGGATTTCTTCTGTGGTGACAAGACATGGATTAGGACCTTTAAAAAACTGCCTTCAGGAGCTGCAGTCAAATGTTTGTGTGACCAAAAATGCACAGGCATAGAGTAAAACACAAATTGCCAGACATGTGACTTGAGGAAAGCTTGGCTCTAATTTCAAAAATATATCAAAAATCTTTGCAATGGGTTAAGTATCACTGTCCATCCCCTTAATCACTCAGCACAACAAATTAAGTCTGAGACTGCAACACTGAAGTCTTTTGATTTCTGTGGCTGAGGGATCAGGCAGGTTATTCCTGAGGTCTCACATGTCAGTGGTATCAGCAGAAGCCAGAATTAGTAAAAACATGATCTAGTGAAAGAGTTTCACTATCTTGAAAATGCCAGGAGCTTTTTAGGCTGGTTTTGGGTTTTGGTGGTATTTTTTTTTTTTTTATGTTAAGCACACTTGCTTGGTGCAATTTAAGCAGCCTCTTGTGCTCCAGCACAATTTACAAAAGCTTAACAGAAAACTTGCCACAAGTGTTAAAACTCCCTCCATGAGAAGTTCCAAGGGAGTAGTGCCTGCAAATCATCCCACCTCCAAAAAAAAAAACCCCTCAAATCAGAACAAAAACCAGGTTTGTGCCAGCTACAGCTTGGTTACCATTCCCAAAGCTTTTGCACACTGCAGAGCTCAAACCCAGACAGCAACGGAGGGATAAGATCTCCAGGTAGAAACCAACACTTGCATTCCTTTCTCAAGGTTAAGGGCAAATATTCTTCCTTGCCTTAGCCTCAAACTGTGATCCAGCCAACCAACCATTACAAATATTCTTGCTTTGTGGGCTTTCCCTCCAACAGAAGCAGCCACCTTTTAAACAAATTCTGCCCTTTACATAAGGCACGACAGCACCCTCAACTCTCCTTTATAGGTTAAAAATGTACAAAGCACCAGCTATTTTTTCTTGATAGCTACACAGAGTGCTCCCTGGATAGATATAAAACTGTATTTAATACTGAATTGGATTTTACTACCCTGTGGCAAGAAGATATGAAGAAATAAATGGCACAGGCATCTTTAAATTGATCATATCTACAGGAGTGTGCTATTTGAGAATTTGGGAGGGGGAGTTTCCTTTGGGTTTTCTCACGGTGTAATTCAACATCTTAATGAAAACATTGTACCGGCTGGTATTAAATTTGGTGCCTTGAGTTTACATCTTAAATTGGGTGGGCATCTGTGCTCAACACCACCAATTTAATTTTGTAAATAAGACCAAAAAAACCCCACAAGAGTTCCTGCAGAAAGCAGACAGGTGAGCTGCAGGCAGCCTCCTCCTGAACCAATCTTCCCTTAATAGTTCAAATCCAGAGATTTGTCTCAAATACAGAGACAAAATCCTGTGCCCAGCACCTGCATGCCAAGCAGGGGGAAAGAATTCAGTCTTAAAGGAGAAAGTTGGGAGAATTGAATAAATTCATGCATTTCAGCTTGAAGAAAGACAAATAACCACGGAGAGCAGGGCTCACCCTTCCACGCAGTGAGCTGCTGTCACAATCCAGCGGTGGGTGATGATGGAGCCCCCGCAGACGTGGGTGCCCTGCACGTGGAGACTGACCTGCCACGGCCACTGCCCCAGCACGGCCCCGCTGCCCCCCACGATCCTGTTCATGATGCTCGCGCTCTTACTGGACAGGCCACACTCTGAAAGGTCAATTACACACAGGGGTTAATTAAGGAGTGAGCTGGGAGGTGGATTGTGCACCCCAGGCTTCCCTGGCGGAGGGGAGCACACGCCGTGCCCGACCTGTTGGACACACCACAGCTCAAACCCCTGCCCTGACACCAAATCCCAAGTCTGCCATCGCCCAGACCCCATTAAACTGCAAATGTAACCTGGCAGCTGCTGCCCTTGGTTCACCATAAACTCTTCACACCTTTCAGGAATCTCCGGCGATTCACACACCTCTGTGCTGCACAACGAAGCAGCCAGGAGACTCCTCAGGACAGCCCTCACCATCAGGAAGGCACTGCCCACCCAGTTACTGAATCTCGGAGAGCAAAAGTGCCACGGACATCCCAACACAGCTGCTGGGTGACGGATATGGAGCTTCACCACAAGTCATTTAAAGGAACCAGTGGCAGCAAAGACAAAACCAGCTGGGGATCCAACATCCTCCTTGTCTCTTCTCCCACCCTGCCCCTTAAACTGCACTGTCTGAAACTTGGGAACCAGAGTTAAATCATTTGCCCGTGCAAAGGCAGAAATTAATGCCACAGGTTCAAAAGGACTTCCCAGCCAGAGGATTTCAAAGCATGAACAAGCAGAAGTTTGAAAAAGCCAGTGAGTTACCTATGCAGCGCAGAGAAACCACGTTTCCTGAGGCACAGGAATCACTGCGGGAGAAATAAAAAAACCCAGACAGGATCTTAGGCACTCAGTGAAGGAAATGGTGAGCAAAGTCCACCCTCCAGCTGCTTCCTACCCTCTCCAGCTACGTGCCCTGCCTTCAGCCTCATCTTCCTGCGGAGGGTTCCCTCCTTTCTTCACTCTCTCCAGCTACCCTACCAGCAACCACCTTGCCTCCACCACACCTTGCATTCACCAAAACTGTCCTGTGGGAAGCTGAAGATGCCAGTACAAGAGGTTTCTAAGCCTACTGAGAGGATGAAGAACAGCATGAGAGAAAGTTGAGCTGATTTAGGAAGTCAGTGTAGAAGAATCTAAACAAGGAAGCTGCAGGAAGTTCGCAGGCACAGCAGTCTACAGGTTTTGAAACGGGACACTTCAGAGAATAAAAATGATACTTTCTGCAGTGAAGGTCCATCTTTGCGTGCTGCGTGTTCACATGACTGAAAAAAAGGCTGTGCCAGCTGCTGTGAGTGTGTTACAGCTCGTAGCTGTTGTCGCCACACACAAACTGCTGCCGATGCTCAGAGAGCCTTAGAAAAATACCTTGGACATGGCAACCTTCTAGACAGCACAGAGGATGGGACATGTTTTCTTTCAGAAGAGGACAGGGAGGATGGAAAAATGACAGCTGTGTGTTCAAAAAGAAGGAAGAACAGTCGCTGCAATCAGATTAAAACAAAGTCTCTTTTCCCTCTGGCAATCCCCACTGGAAGATGTGCTTGCACTGTGCTGCAGGCAGAAGCTGCAGCTCTTACAGCATCTGAAGAGACCCTTGATGAAAGGAGAGAGGCTTTTGTTAAACAAAAATACCTGCTGTACAGCTTTTTGTACAAGTCTATATTCCCAGCACTCGTGTTCAGCTTCATGTAGCTCTTAAAGCCGACTTCAGGTGCTACCCCACCGCTGTAGAAATACGTGTCCCTGCAAAACACAAAGTCCACTTTGAAACCCAGGAGTGGTTTCAGTTTTCAAACAAGTGATAACAATGAGCTGTGCCAAGCTAGAGCTTCTGACATGACAACACTAGCAATATTTATTTTTAAGTGAACGCAGAGCCCTGGGGGTGCAGCCCAGCCAGAGTCCCAGATTCTTTAGACATTTGTCTAAACATTTCCACTTCCCACCAGTCACTAGGCTAAAATAATATTTTTATCTGATGACTGTCCACCTCGTGTAACAGGGCAAGATGAAGAGATGCCTTTGCCAGCACGTTTTCACAGCACAGCAAAGTCTCAGACACATTAAAAATGGCGAGAGGGGAATTTTAACCTCTGTGTGTTGTGCAAAGGCTGACAGAGGTTGGACTTACACGCTGTAGCCCAGGTCTCTGCATGCAGTCTTCCCATAGCCATCATTCCAGTCATCTTGGCAAACAGGATACCAGGATTTGCTGACAGGTGAATACACTTCCAGGATAAAATTTGGTCCAAAAAGTCTAACTGCCAGAAAAGGAAGAAAGGGGGAAAGACAAAAAAAAAGAAATCAAGAACATCACACGCTATTATTACTGCTTTCTCTACTTGGAAGTAGTTACCCATAATATCCACTTCATGTATGAACTGATTTAATTTAATGCTGCCTTCTACTCAAATTCTGAGTAAATATCCAGGAGACAGAAGTATGGCAATGACTTACTTCTTTTCATGTAAGGCAGTTTAAAAGAACTACCAGCTTTAAAATGCAAGTGTCCGAGATACATCCTTTCATTTCAGTTTTTATGCTCAACTATTTTATATTCTACCACTGAGAAAGGTTGCAATAGTCAAAATTTTCTTCTCTCTGTGCTACCATATATTTCTTAATATATCACATACTGTGTATAAATAAAATATGATCTGTTGACAAATACTTTTTATTATCTCTTAATACACCAAATTTCCTCAGAGAAGCACTTTGTAGAGCAAGAATGTAACCAGGAGCAATTAGCTCTGACATTCCACGTCCCATTATGTATTTACTTGCACAAGAATTTAATAAAAAATAGTTCAAGCAAAAGAACGGATTGAAACAAGCTTCTCCAAGAACCTATTATTCAACCAAATGGAGTGGAACAGCTCCAGAGCACAGGCCAGCAAATGCTGACCCTGCATGAGAATGTGCTGAATAAAAGTTTACAGAGAGGGAATAAGAGCACAGCTGGAGTTTTCCAGCGTGGCACTGGCACAACAACAAGATGCCAAACCTCTGGAATGGACAAGTCAGTGATGTTTCCACCTTCCACCTTCAGCTCTGCACTAAAGCTTCCCGTGGCATCTTTTCAGTTCAAAGCAATGGTCAGGCCTGGCTTTCTTACACAAATGAGTTATGAAGAAGCTGAAGAACGAAGGGGAGAACGAGGAATGCAAAATACATGGAAAAAAGACAAACCCGACTGAAGCCCACCAGGTTTATGTTATCACCTGAAGCTTACTAAGAGGCCAACACTGACTGTTCCTTCCAGAGACAATGCTAGATCCTGTTCTGCACAAACCCCACTCAAATTCAAAGGTAATATCAAAAAAACTGACTCAAAGTCAAGGCAGCTCAAACCCCTGAGCAAGGCATTTTATTTCAGCTCTTCAATCGGGCTGGAAACTGAATATCTCTACACACCCTTCAAAGCACTCACATCCTAAACCATTTTAAAGATACACCTGAGGCTAAAACAGCCTTGTTGCAACTTAGGCAAGCTCTGGACAAGGCAATTGGCTCCCAGGCTGTTGCGGTGGATGCAGGCTTTGTCCCCCAGCCCTTGGCTGCTGTCACTCACCACAGCGGGTCTCGTCCTCCCCGTTGGGGCAGTCGCTCACCCCGTCGCACCACTGGGACGGGGGCATGCACACCCCTGAAGATCCACACTCGATCAGGGAGCTGAGACAGTGATTCTCTACTGCAGGGAGACAGAAACACAGCCACGAGGCTGCACATCAGCTCCAGGCACCCAGCCCTCAGGGAGCTTCCCACTCTGATGGGGCCAAAGATCGGAGGCGGCTCTTAAAGCCGGAGGTGGGAGGGAGCCCAGCCTGCCACCACAGAAGATGGATTGCTCGGTCCTTTGCATCGCTTGTCAGATCGAGTCACTGATGCAGCTGAGTGGATTTTGGCCACTGGCCTCCCCTGAATAATCAGGCACCATTAAGTTGTCAGAAAGGAGTCGGCTTTGCACTGGCAAAGCGTTAACACTTGGAAAAGGAGGAAGAGAGTGAGTGCCCCAATTATGTACTTTTGCTGTCATCTAAAACAAGATTACGCTCACCCTGCTTAAATCAAAATGAGCCAGAAAAGCACCCCTAAGAACACTAAGTGTCATCCTAATAACGAATTTCTAAACGAACTCCCTTAAAATCATAGAATAGTTCCGAAGGGATCTTTAAACATGATTTTAGTCCAACTCCAATGCACTGAGCAGGGACATCTTCCACTAGATCTCTCTTCCTCTTTTCCTGAGCAGAACAGAAAGGAGAAGCTGCTAAAAAAGCAAACTGGGTTTCTAGTTTCCTGCTTTTATAGCAAAGCAGCTTTCACTGAGAGGGAAATTAACACAATACAAGACAAATTTCACCAAAGCTGAACAGAATTGGTCCAGCTCTGCTTCAGAGTTCAGTGACCCCAGCTGGGGATGACTTCCCCTGGCAAACAGCCGTGGTACAACTTACAGTGCTGAGACAGGCTGGGCTCATGCAACGTTTACACAAAAGCCCCACAGAAGCAAATAAATGGATGTAAATGTTTTCTGCTCCAAGAAAGGTCCCATTTTACCAAAATATCCCCCCACATCTTGACCGTTACACTCTTGCAGTTAAGGTATACACACTTACTGCAACCCCCTCCCTTCACCTGAAACTAAGCGAAGCTTAAATTTGGAAAGTAACAGCAGCACCAAAAAGAAAGAACAAAAAAAAAAAAAAAAAATTCCTCAACCCACGAACAAAACTTCACCTCTTAGGAGAAAAGGAACAAAGACTTTCCTGTCCTTAGTTCAGCATAAAACATAACAATGGATATTTCTAACTTAAAAAGCTTACTACATCTTTTGTTTCAAAACAAACCAAAAAAACAAAAGAGAACAAAAAAAAAAACTTACCAAAATACCAGATGAAGAAAGCAGCAATTGCACAACAAACTACTATTAATATAGATAATAAAATTATTATGGTTTTCCTTAAACCTGAAATGAAAGCGGGGGGGAAAAGAGAAATTAAATTCGCAAGTAAGGTAATTTCCACCCACCAGCACTATTTATTTGACATTAAAATCAGTTGTTTTTAGCCAAACTTTTCTCCATTCCACCATCCTCCCTCCAAAACACCCCTGTTCCCATCCTAGCCAGCTGTTACTTCCTCACCCAGAGGGAAGTGGCTCCTTCAACGCACAAGCTGGAAGGGAAGGTCCCTTTCCTTTGTTATCTTACTTCCACTGATCTCAGGTCCGAAATCGGAAGCGTTCCCCCCAGAACTTACTGGCTGCACACGTTCTCCTGGGTGGGTGTGCTACTGGCCTGGTGGACTGGTGGGTGGCAACCCTTGGGACGTAGCTTGGCACCGAGGGAGCGTTTGTGGAGAAGTACTGTGGGTATGGATTAGCACCTGCTGCCTGCCTGGCAGCGTAGATGGGTTCTGGCTGAAAGCCCCGGTTCTCGTAGTATGGCGGTGGACCCTGAGGGATGACGTGGCGAGGAAGGAAACAGGAGAAAGTGAAAAACAAGGCTGCAGTTAGGACAGAATTCCAGAACCCTACTCCATAAAATACGCCCCGCACGCGGAACACTTACTAGTGACTCCGGTTTACACACAGATTCACAGAACATGCCTAAAACCTCACGTTTTGAATAATAAAAATAACGCAGAGCGAGGTTGGAAAACCTCTGGCAAGATCAGTTTCCTGATCCATAGCAGCCTAAGGAGGATTCTTGAGGCCGGCCCTCCCAAGCTGCTCGCACAAACGCTTGCCCTGGAACGTCTGACAGGGTAGAAATAAACAGCAGGGACAGCTGTGGGCAGCACCATCACAGAAAGAAATGCTGACAAGTAAGAGCCTTTGTCCAGCTCCAGGATAAATGCTTACTGCCCCATTTCGTGCTGTGACAACACCAGGTACACCTAAGCTATTTCTGACACGCGCTGGCCTGCAACAGGTTGTGGAATATTTATCCTGGAAGAGCGTTAAGGACTAGTTAGAAGCCATTCTAACCTATCCCACCAAAACAAGCTTAAATAAGTCAAAAGCATATGCTCAAAAGCATAAATCTCTCCTCAAAGTATCTGAGCAGTTGAAATGTTGGTTAATTCAAGCCTCTTACACCTGCCTCACAGCTTATTTTCCCCTTTTTTGCCAAAAAGGAAACACAACAAATATTCCATGTTTTAAAGACTTGTTAATCAGGACATCACTCAACAGGCTGTTATGTGTAAAGAAATAAAACCACATTAAAAGAAAAAAAATCAGAGAGGAATATTGAGAATACTTTTTTTACTTACTACAGTTGAGGTCATTTTTCCTTTGTCAACAGTACAGAAACAATTCAAGTGTTGGGGAGTAAAGTGTGAACCTATACAGAGAAACAAAAAAGAAAACAATCACAACCGGAGGTTTTGTCCACCTTTCTTGTCAGCCTTCCCTTTGGAAAAAGGCCAAATTTGCAGGGGGGAAAATAAACAAAAAAAAAACAAACCCAAAACCAAGCGGAAGTATTTGAAGAGAGGGTACAAATGAAGGTGCAGCATGAAATCAGATCTCAGCAGCCTCTCAGCACAAGGATTATACAGTGGCAACGATTCACTAGCACGAGGGCAGCACAAACTGAGAAGGTCAAGTCCGTGCTCGCTCCCGCTGACAGAACGAGAGCCAGAGGATATCCTGGCAGCGACCCACACGGTGTCAGTACCACGTCCAGCTCCTCCTGCCTCTCTCAGCACTTACTCGTGTATCGCTCCGGGGTTTACGGCACAGAAACCAGACCACGGCAAAGCCTCGGGAAATACAAACTCAACCGATTCAACACAGCACCACAACTCGCAGCCCCCCCACCCCGGGCCACATTTTTTTCCACTCGTACGTGCTTCGAACAGTTTTCTTGGCTGGGTGTTGCAGCCACCGCACCAAAAACAGGGAGAGAAGCACGGCAGGGGAACCCTGCCACAACGGTGTGGAAGTTTTGCAAGGGGGGTAAAAGAGAGGAGCTGCGTCCAGTGTTTCAAGCATCCAGCAGTTTATTTTAAAGTTAAACATTAATGTTGAGCAAAACCACCGATTGCCACAGACACAAGAAATACAAAGTGTTCGCTGGTGCAGATCTAAAATGGGCAGTTATACGTCTCCACAAGCAACCATTCTAATAAATACTGCTATCTGCTGAATCCTCTCATGTTACTCCACAGGAAAAAAAAAAAGCCTAGAAAGTGCCTCAGTCCTACACTGAGAAATGCTCTTCCCTACCTTGCAGAGCAAAACCCGGCACATGGGCCCTCTGCAGCTGCATCAAGACACAGCATAATTCAGCCCAAAATATAAGTTTATTTTTTAGGGCATCTATCAAGGCATCATCTCACCCAAAACTGAACTGCAAATGTCTCTGAAGCGGATTTCAACAGCTGCTTGGTATCTCCAATTCTTTTGCAACACTTCAGGAAGGCCGATGCTGGTATTTGCTCATCAGCGCTCGCAAAAAGGTGTCAATAATGCACCACTGAACTTATCTGTGTGGCAGAGAGGTGAGAAACGAGTCTTACTCCTACTTACTGAAAGTCCATCAGACCGGTGACTAAGGCTCCAGGACTTCTGCTTCTCTTTATGTCCCATCCATCCTTGCCCAGCTCTTCACAGCAGTCGGGAAGTGCAGCTCTGCCCAGACTTGGAGACAAGTAAGTCACAGGAGGATATTTCTGCTCCTTGTTCTCTGAAAAGGAGAGGGGGAAAAGGGGGTTAGGAAGTTCAGTGGTAGCAGACAGAAATGGTGATTCTGAGGTAAGTCAACAGGTGTTACAGGCAAAAAAAATCCCAAATTTTTTTTTTTTACATTACCATTTGAAAGGCTTTGCAAACTAGCAGGGAAGAGTGTTCCTCACTGTTTTTTGGGAGTTTCTGGGAGTGTTTTTTGTTTGTTTGTTTTTTCAAATGAACTGAGGAAAAAATATCTCTCTTGCTTAGCTAGTTTTCAACCATCACTCCCAATTTAGTTCTTGTTAATCTATTTCCCATCCAGCTTCTGATTAATAACAGTTTTCTGCTATCACACCACAAAACACAGGGAAGTCATAGGAAGATAGAGATTTCTGTGGTATTACATATACACATTTGCCAGTGTTTTACAACTGCACGAAACCAAAACCACTGAACTCCCATGAGTTTTGCAAATGTTTAAGGCAAAAATCAATCTGTAGCATCCAATAATGATATAATCTGGTTTTCCTAAGCACACATCACTCCCACGCTTCAAAATGTTTCACAAACATATCAGGGGAGCTGCAACAACTTCTCAGATAAGGAAGCTGGGTCATGGAGAACCACACTGACCTGTCAAACATTCCCCATCCCAACAACTAGAAGGGACTGGTCTGCCTGATCTCAGTCCAATATTTTGGCCTCTAACTCACCTCACACATCAGACAAATTGAAATGGGCCATTTAAAAGTATCATAAAGCCACTCTGGTGCAGAGGAGTTCAGTGGGAATGTACAGTTGTCCTTCCCTCTCACTGCCATCACTCCTCCTGACATCTGCTGAGCTATTACGGCACTTTACTGGGTGCACCTGAAGGAAAACACTTCAGGAGTCCTTAAATGTGAGCTGGAGATCCCAGGCAAGGGAACTGGGATGGAGCTCCCCACCAGAGCAGGCTTCAAGGTGTCACAGGGTACCAGAGGCTTGAGGGTTGGCTTGGTAACACCTTCCAGCTCTGGAGAAAGTGTCAAATAATGAAAGAAACCCACCAGTCCTATGCAGTCGAGCCCCTAAATTTCAAAAACTCCACCATGGATGGAGCAGAACCAGCATTTGGACCTCCAGCAACACAGAAGGTCCAAAACTGAGGGGGTTTTTCTTGTGTGACTCGAAGTTCTGGAATAAAGCCACTGTTTCTAATGACAGGAGAGAAGAGTAAAAAGCCACCACTGACAGTTCACTGGTGAATGAAGCAAAATGTGAGTGTTTACCGCTGGCAGCTGCTACTTGCAGTAGCTGAGCTCCTTCTCACATATGCCTTAGGAGTGTTAATATTAACGTTACGTCATGGGTCGTTAAGATTAAAGAAACACATCATTACTTCCAGTAAATTTGTCAAAAATGAAAACAAAAAAGGAGCAAAGCCAAACAACAATACGAAAATTTAAAATATTAGATTAATTCAAAACAAATTCAATCCAATAGCTTTTTGAGTTTTTTGTTAGTTTTTGTATGAATTTCTGCAAGTCAGATCTTTAAGTAATGAAGCAGAGTTGGTCTGTACTTCATTTGACAATGTCTTATTTAATTGAGTACAGATTTTCCAGACTCTCAGCCCTCCAGAGGCTTGTCCTCCTCCCTACCAGTGACAGCCCTTCTGTGCCCTGGACAGGAAAGCACCAAGCTCAGAGTTGTGCTGCTCATGGTCCTCACCCCCACGTGCTCCTGAACCCCTCACTGAATTTTGGTGAATTTGGGGCAAAAGCAAGACTCTGCTTCTGCCTCCATACAGCAGCTTCAGCTCATGGCTCCTTCACAGCTCCTGTGTCCTTTGCTGGCCAGGAACCAACATCCCAAAAAGGCAACAGACAATGAAAGGCAAAGAAACCCTAAAGGTCTAACCAGGATTTCGTTAATGACACCAGACCTGCTGCCTTTCACCCTGGCTCTCCATGCAAGAAATAATAAGAGGACTTCCTTAGCACACACCATGTCATAATTGTTAATTGGCTTCCACAAGCTTTTATACATATTATTTATAGGCTGTTTCCATGCCCAAGTCAATAGGATGGAATAACTACCTCCAGATACCCTAATTCAACGCTGTGAATTCAACTGGCCAAAGAAGCCAGATTTATACTGGGAACAGCTTGCTTCCTGCATTTATGTATAGCTCCAGTACATATTTTGTGCTATTTCCTGAAACAGAAACAACATCAGCTGTTTGCTAAGCTCTGTAATAGTCACCAACAATTGAAAAAAAAAAACAACAGAACCAAAAAACCAAACTAGTTCTTCACAGTCAGACCTACGTAAAAGCGACCACATGTAAACAAGAAAGATGTAAGAGGACAGAACGGTCAGAAAACAAATAAATGAAGCCAAAATTCATCTTCTAAAAGGAGGAAGCATAAAAGCATCCAAACGCTCCACAGGAACCTGACTAACACACTGCATCACATCCAAAAAGTTCCCTGTATCAAGCCAACAAGCAAACCAACAGAACTCATTAAGATAGCAACGGAGTAATTTCAGTGCAAAGCTCAACCTTAAAGAAGGTCAAGCCAACAAATCATGGCGTTGATGACGCCAGAAAGGAAATATGATTTCATGTTTTTTCATTCCCAACTGTTTTATGACCACCTCGAAGTTTCAGCAACATAACTGTAAACACAATATAACCATGATGTGATGGGGTGGAGGAAAGGTTAGTGAGGGAATAAAATAAAACAAGAAAAAAAGAGGGAAAACAAGCAAAGAGGTGATTCCAGATTCATTTTCATGATCTTTTCACAGAACAATTTCACAGGACAGTTCCTGCCTTGCCACCTGGACAAGAGGAAGGAAACATGGTAACATTCCTGTTTAACAATCAGTACTAGAAATTATCGTGACTTCCAAATGAAGTACAGAAAGGTTAAAAAAAAAATCCAGTTATGAATGAATGAAAAAGGAAAGGCGCTAAATAGGATTTTTCATCTCATTTCATTAACATTTCCTTGACACTTCTTCAGGAAGTGGCACTGAATATTATTATTGTGATGATGATTTTTAAAAAGTGATTTTAATTTACTCCATTGAGTAAATTTGACTCTGGAAGGAGCCAAAGATAAATTGACTGATAGTCTCAAAGTCATCAAAATCAGGGTCCTACAGTGTCCTGGCCTTTCAACAAACCTTCTCAACAGAGGTGAGCTCTACTCAGCGTGCCTGTGCAGTAACATCACACGTCTTCAAGAGAACTAAGCGAGACTGTGCAAATATTTACATGAAAGGTTGCCACAAATAAAACCCCGTCCTTCTCACAGTTTTGAAGCTATTCTAGATTAGGTCCTAAAATACCATTATACTGTACAACTACTTATCAAAGGGTGTTAAAAACCAGTGCCGCTTGATAAGCACTATCAGCAGTGGCTCAATGAAGTCCACAGCAGTATTCCAGGTTAAACAGAGGCCAGGAAACCAAGATTAATTCTACTTCCACATGCAAAAAAAAAAAGGAGGCATTAAAAATCTCTGAGTGTAGCAGTTGCATTTTAAAAAGTTACATGATGCCATACTCATAATACAAATAATTACCTATTATTATTGTTATTATTATTTTAATCTGTCTGAAAAGATACTTTGACATCAAACTCAGCCTCATTACATCACATGCTTTGTTAGGAACAGTGGGGTGGGGAAGGAGGCTGAAATGCTCTTTCCTCCTTTAACTGAGTGGATGATGAGTGGCACAAGACCCTACAAAACCATCCATTTCTGAAACAGAGAGGACCAAGAGCCCAGAAGAACCAGAGGTTCTGGCATGGTAGGGGATGACCCATTGGTCAGGCAAGAACTGCAAACCCCAGCACCCAGGAGCAGATCACAGGAGGAGCTGGAGGATGCAGCGACAGCCAGCTTGGCCTTTGGATTCTTACTGCCCCTACACTACATCCCAGCTTCTGCCTCTGCCCTTCTTCCACGGCAGAAGCAAATGAATTTCTGGCAGAAGCATGTTTGCTTATCATCTTCATATTTAATTATTACCTTCTGGCAGTGAAATTCAAGCGTCCGTCTACGTCACTGAAAGTCGCTGGCAAGGAAATAAAGCTCTCAAGAACACTTGTTTTGCCATATTTAAGCCGCAAGTTAATACGATATGAATATGGTAGCACTAGGTACCCACACTGCAGAAAAATAAAACCCAGCAATGTTAACAAATCAGACTTATTTAAGATACCTGTCCAGGTCACCTATTTTTAACCTGTGACCTACAGGTCCTGAGGAGCTGCGAACCACTTCTAAGAGGTCTGTGGCAGATAAGAGTCAAAAGCAAATCTGCTGGCAGGAGGTTTGAATTCACTCCACGGGGAGGCTCGTGTTGCCAGAAACAGGTTTCAGGATGCACACATCAAAGCCGTGGGGGAAGCACTGCTGCAGAGCACAGGCACCACTGAGCCGCCACCGTGGCACTGGAACTACTCGGTGTTGACCAGCCCTGGACTGGCACAAGAGGAAAAGCCCATATCTTCAGAAAGCGGCAACTCCAAGACAAATATTTTGACCAGCATCCCAGAATAAAGTGTTGCTTTGTTTTTCCATCAACATCCAGGAACACAGTTCCAACTTATTTCCATTTTCAGGCTACTCTACCATGATAGATTTGCTCTAGGTTGTCTGTCCTATGAACAAGTATAAATTTTAGCAGTTTAAGAATGAAAGGAAGAAGAACAAAAAGGCACATTAAGTCCTACTTTGACATCAAAATTTATCTTAGTCCACCTGTCTTTGGGCTTTACATTCACACCTGTAGGTAAAAGCCACAACTTGCCATTTTCCCAGTTCATTGGTCTATGCCACACACAACATCCACCTCTTTCCCCACCTAATATTGTCCTAGATGATGCAAATAACCCAAGCTGCTCCCTTGGGCTCTTTCTAAAGCACTGGAGACATTAGTGTCCCTTAACTCAGGGCAAACAGGCCCACTTAGGACAAAGGCTCAGTGTGAGAACGGTCCCTTTAAACTCACAGACACCCACCCACCCAGGAAGTTGAGGCTGAGATTCGAGGTCCAGGTAAGCAGTGAACCTAAAGCCACCTGCGGGGGGTGGATTGATTTCAGCGCGCAAAGCTTTGGCACAGAAGTTTCAATGGTACGGCTCTTCCAAAAGTTACTCTTCCAAAACCACTCGACGAGCTGTGCCAGCTTTCACCAAAAATTAGGGCTTTGGCTCAAAACCGAAGCATTAACACGCACTGAAGAAGCCCCAGAACTAAACGCTGTTCTGCTGTACTCTCTCTGCTCGCGCGGTGACCTTCAGGAGGTTACCCAATCTTTGACCCTTCGGCACCAGGGCAAGACATGGACAAGCTCCACCTGGAGCGGTGCGGGCTGGGCCGGCGCTGGCTGAGCCCTCCGCACCTTCCGCGCCTCCTCGCACCGCGGTTATCACTGAATCCACAGCGCCCATCCACCTCCTTCCTCCGTGCGGGTTGGGCTCCCGGCTTCCCCATCCACCTCCTTCCTCCGTGCGGGTTTGACTCCCGGCTTCCCTTACACCCCGGCCCGCGGGGAAGAGCAACTTTATGGCGCTGCCTCTACCACCGGAGAAACCGGCTGGGGAGAAGGGGCACCGGGGAAAGCAGGGGGGAACGCCGCGGAGAGGGGCGAGCCACGTCCCCTCTCGGTTTTCAGCCATCCGACGCCTCCCACCCCGCGGGACGGGGGTTCCCGGAGGCCGCCGCGCTCCCCCCTCATCCCCCCAGAGCACCGCCGAAGTTCCTCAGTTAAGAGCCAAAACCTGCAGGCGCAACTGGCGGCGGCCGGGACGGCGATTCCCACCCTGCCCTCCCTGCCCGGCGCTCGGCAGCCGCCCGGCCCCAGGTGGTTCCCGAGGCGAAGGGGCCGCGGGCGGGGAGAGCAGCGCTTACCTGGGGCTGCTGCGGCTCGGGAGGGGATGGAAGGCGGCGCAGGGAGCCGGGAGCGGGCGTTGCGGCCGGGGAGGAGTCAGGGAGCGGGGCAGGGGCAGGTGCCCGCAGGTGGATGCGCCGCCCAGCCCCTTCCTTCCCCCCGCGGCGGGCGGGACCCGGCGCTGCCCGCGCCCGCCTCGCTCGTCCCGAGCCACCGGAGCCCACCGGCCCCGGAGGGACACGGGAGGCTCTTCCCTTCCCTTCTCCTCTCCTCTCCCCGTGCCCCCAGCCCTCCTCCTCCTCCCGCGGGCGTTTGCGAAGCCAGCGAGCCGGACGGAAGCGAGGGGAGCCCGGCAAGGGGCCGAGGGCAGGCGGCGGCCGCGTCCCGTCCCCGTGTGAGACCCCGGGTTTGGGTTTTGCTGCTCCAGCCCAGCTTGCTGTGGCTGTGCCCTGTGTTTTGAACTCGCTCTTCGGTCCCTGTTGGCCTCCGTTTCAGGGTGTTGTAGGCAAATACGGAGTCACAACACTTCCCTGAACAGGTCAGGTCGGCATCTGATAAAGATTGCTCGTAAAAAATCGGCCGGGGCGAAGGACTTCCGTTTTCCTTGGACTTTCTTAGAGTCATTTAATAACGGG
>VYZQ01041894.1:0-17705 GCA_013400655.1 Mystacornis crossleyi | reverse complement strand
TTTTTTTTTCCTGGCTTTCTGTTGTCAGAGGAACAAATAAATTGAATTTGTTCCTTGTATGAACTCTGACATTTGGTTTTGGAAGGGAAGGGAGGTGTGGGGGTGGAGATAGCTCTTAATAGTCATTCTTCATTTTCTGCTGCATGGCTCTTGGCAGAAAGCTTGCTTGAGCATAAGGCAGTGGAGAGATCAAAAGAGTAATGCAAGAATCTGTACAAGTTCACAGTATTGTTTACTCTCTTTAGGTTATTACTGATTTGTGAGTTTCTGAAGTGTTGGCGGGTCAGACCTACATCCCTAGATAGAAGCAGAGCCTTGTGAATGCTGCTGTCACAAAGGAAAATAGCACTGCATCTTCTAGTCAACTTGCTTCTCTTGATCTGCTTTACATATCTGTCATCTTAGAACCAAAGCTAATGAGGAGACTCTGGTGCTTAGGTTATGGTACGTCAATTTTGGTTAAGTCGAGGCTAAGCGGACATTTTTACACCCAGGTTCTATTGATAGGTGTCAAGAGGATAGAGTCAGCTAAGAGTCCAGAGTTTATATTAACCGTGGCTCAGTTTGCTACAATGTGCTTTAGTGCTGGTCGTTCTCTGGGGACCTTCCTACAGTGGTAAGAAGGAATTGGCAGGTATCAGACATGCAGTTGGTAGTATCTTTAACCGTATTCCTTAATCTTATAATCAGTTTAAGGATTTGCCCCATTTCAGTTATCTTAATTGTGATTAGGAGCTAAGCTGTAGTCAGTTTGGGAATGAACTTGTTGGGATGCTTCCTGTCATGCTTGTTCAAAGTTTTAGAACATGTGTTTTCATCACAGATATTCATGTCCTTTAAAGTGACAATTTTTTAGGAAATTTCTTTTAAACTATTACCAATTACAAAAGAAAATGCTGCTTCTGAGGAAACCAGTTGGTAGCCTAACTTTGTATGTGTTTGGTCAGTGTATCAGTCTTCCTGCTGGCTGGACTTACACTTTGTTTCGAGTGTCTTGGGGTTTTTTCTATGGAAGAGTTTAAGTATCCTAACTCTTTCTAAACAGCTTAAATATTTTACACCAGTTCCTGATGTGATGATTCACACTACAAGCGTCATTCTTGGCCCGAAGTAGTACTTATGTATCAAATCCATTAAAATCTGTGTGGATATGCTTTTAAGGAAGAAATGCTTAGGTGTAGGTGTAATTGTTCTGCGTTTAAAATACCTTCTGAAATGAAATCCCCATTCTCCTCCCTCAAGTCTTAGTTAAAGAGGGAAATTTGACAGACTTTAGACGTGGTACACTTAAAAATAAAATAATATTTTTCTGATCAGACTACATACAACAATTCTTTTAAATAAAACTTAAAATCTGAATAATTTTTGACCTTTGGTTAAGGTTGTGCACTGATGTTCCTCATAACTGCTTTCACTTTTCCTAAGCAAAGGCGATAGCTAACTGTGTGTATCTGAGTGGAAGTACATGAATAGCTGATACACAGACACTTCAGCATCTGATATTCTATATGTCTAGATTTTAAACACTGGGGTTCGTTTAGGTTCAGGAAACATTTTTTTTGCCTGTATGAAGAAAAGTCTCAGCAATGCTCTTGGCTTCTCTTAGGATGGTTTTATCCTCTGACTTTGCTTCATTTTTCTTCTATTCCTATGTTTCTTCCCCATCAGTTTGTAGCCCTTGCAGACTAACAGGCAAGACGTGGAATAACCTTTAAATCAGCTTTGTAGCCATTTTGGGTTTTGTAGATGTCCTAAGCTGTGTTCTGTATGCCTGAAAGATTCTAAATTTATATGTGAGGTAGTATGAGAACTCTAAGAAAAGAAGATGGGGGTGGGGGCTGATACAAAGGAAGATGTGTTACCGTTTCAGGAAGGTGTGGGAGAAGAGTGCTGACAACAGAGCAGAGCAGGCGGAAAAGGCACACCGAGGGCCTTATAACTTCAATTTACATGCTGCAGGAAGGAAATTCATAAAGCTGAGGTGCAGGAGAGAGGTGTGTTAATTTTTTCTGTTTTCGCTTATGCAACTGTAATAAAAACAGAGTAAGAAAATGAATTTAAGTTGCAATTCTCTGTAACTAATTTTGTTTCTTTGGGGCTGCCATGCACTTGGTTTAGTTCTAGGTAGGGGAATCATAGATAAACTGTCTTTTTTTTGATGAGGCATGAGGAGGCCCAAGCCTGAGTTAAGTGTAGACAATGTGTCACAGCATCATGTAGTGCATTTGCTCAAAATATTTGGTACTGGAGTCCTGCAGTCCCCAAAAGATCTACTAACGCTGTGAAGGCCGTGTTAGAGAGGAGGTCACACTCTGGGGTGTGCAGTGGTCAGATCCTGGTGAATTCCACAGGGGTGCTGAGTAGGCCCAAAGGCAGTGTAAGTAACAAAACATTAACTTGAGCTAAGTGTTTCATTTATGAGCTTAACCACTGAAAAGCAGTAGTCAGTGAGCATCGATCTACAACAGTTTTTGGAATGAACCCATGTTTTAGTAAATTCTTGGGGTTTATGGGCTTCCAGTTTTTGGAGAGTTGGGAGTTAAGGGGTGTAATAGGTGAGTAAATGTGGAACATTTTGACCTGAAATTGCCTATGCTTTTGATTCTACAATAACTAGTAATTTTTTATGAAAATCTGTTTTATGCTCTCTCTGTTCAGGTAAGAGTGTTTTCATGGTTCATATAGGCACTTGGGTTATAATATATATTCTCTTTTTTTTTGTCTAATATAACAATATAATACTACAATTTTCAGGTACTTAGTCAATTACTTCCATAGTTGATTTTAAAAACTTCACACTTTTGGTGGTCTTAATCTGTAAAGATGGCAAATGTTTCATTTGCTGAGACAGTTAGTTTGTCTTCAAATTAACTGACAGCAGTAAACACTGCATATCACAAACTTGTTTTCTCTACTCTCAGGAGGTTTCCATTTTTGTTGCACCAGAAATACATGGCTAGAGAGCTTGATTCACCTGTTTTTCCTAGGCCTGTTTCATCAGCTAGATTAAGTCATGTTCATCTGTCTTGCATAGGAAAAGGTGAGATGATCTCATCTTTGGGATTTGGAGTTCTATATATACATATCTGTTACTAGACATATCTCCCTTCTGTTAAACGTGTTAACAAGGACTTCTGAAGACCTTGTGATTAGGGATTCGGATAATAAATTTTTAAAAAGCAATAAATAAAAAGTATATAGCTGAAAGTACCTTTACTTTAGAGGTATCTATCCAAATAGCTGTGCAAATCACCTTGACTGAAACCACACAAAGTCTGAGTGATTAAATGCTAGAGAAATTTGCTCTCTGAGAAGCTTCTTTGATTGCTAATGCAACTTCTTGTACACAGAAGAAGCAGAACTTCATGAACATTTGCAGATTGTCAGCTTCAGAATTCTGTACGTTGTCTGAAGATAGTTCAAAGTAAAGGAAAATACTGTGACTGACTAAATCTCCTTGGATATGTTTCTACCATTCTTTGGATCCAAGTGGAGGGTCCTGCAGTTGTCTTGGGGCAATCACCAGTATCACTACAGACTGGGTGTTAAATGGTTTGAGAACAGCCCTGTGGAGAAAGACTTGGGGATTTTTTATGAATTTCTGACTCCTCTTGTCAGAGAATGACCTTTTTGGCAGGGCCTGTTAATGTCAGGACAAGGACTTTAAATTGAAAGAGGGTAGATTTAGATTGGACACGAGGAAGAAGTTTTTTTCCTGGGAAAGTGGTAAGGCACTGGAGCAGATTGCTTAGAGAAGTTGTGGATATTCCATCACTGGAAGTGTTCAAGGCAGGACTGGATGGGGCTTTGAGCAACTTGGTCTAGTGGAAGCTGTCCTTGCTGATGACAGGGGGGTTGGTACTAGATGATCTTTAAAGATCCCTTCCAACCCAAAACATTCTGTGATTTGGTAGTTAGAGTCAAAATAAGACTTGTGGCTAACCTAGAAATACGATTCCAGGTCTTCAAGTTACCATACCCCAACTTTATATGCAAAAATAATGAATGTTAATTATTAAGTTAATTGTTAATGTTAATTAACATTAACATTATGTTATTTAACGTTAGTGTTAATATTATCTTCTCATGTTATTTAACATTAATGTTCATCTTCTCATCACTGGATTATGAAATATAAAGATTGATGTTAATGATAAAATATATGTTTTGATATGCTACTCAAAGGTAAAATGCAACTCTAAGTTGGCTTTGAGAATGCAGTAACTCGATGGATTCTTCTTTCAGGTTGCATCTCTTAATATTTTTTTAATATTCCATTAGCTTTCAGAAAGTTAACAGTAGAGATGTGGAACTGTCAAAATGTTAGCTTTTGTTTCATGGTGTATGGTAGGTTTTACAGAGGAATTAATAGTTAACTTAGCCAATTCTTCTGCTTATAAAACTAGAGGCTGTGTAGGAATGTAATTATTTATTTTTCCTATAAAAAGTTTTAATGAGGAATGATAATAGAAAGTTGATGCTAAGACACGTTTCAACAAGAGGAATAAAACACCCAACCAAGCTATAAATTCTCTTACAGAGTAAAAATATTTGTAAACAATGTCCTTTTCCCTGGCAACTACAGAGTGGGTTTTTTGTTGCTTGAGGGAAGGAAGAGGGAAACACCTGGAATTTGTTTGTTGGACAAATTTAAAATCAACCTGTTGGTTTGTAAATCTTTGAGGACAATGATAGCTTCAGGAGCCACTCATTGAGAGCTTAATAAATACTGAGAAGCCCTGTGAGCAGGTGATGTTGGTAGCCTCACAGTTGCTGTTAGCAGAATTCCCTAGGTCATACTTTAGTTCTACGTAAAAATAAAAAGCTTTTTTAGGTCTCTTACCAAAGAACATGGAGATGTTTGTCTTAATACAGGATGTTTATCTTGAATTTAAGAGATCCCAAACCATGCAATTAAAAATCTTTGCTTGGCTGTTGCTTGATTTTATTTATCAAAACTCCTTTGTCATCAAGAAATTGCACTTCCAGATGGAAGTCCTGAAAAACTGAATTTATTTCTCTGAGAACAAAATTGGAGAATGGTTGAAAACTTCCCTGCCTTTGCCTTAATTTGTCCAGTCATTCCAGCAGCAATAAAGCCAGAAGGATGATGAGACAATATTGGTAGAACTGCAGGCACTATGCAGGCAACACCCAGTTATAGCTCAGTTAAAGCAAATGTAAACAGCACCATCTTTTAGCTGCCTCAGCAATCTGCTGAAATAAACACTCAAATTAAGGCCTAGGTACACAGCATGGACAGCAAACAGGAGGAGCGGGAAGCCACGTGCAGCAGGAAGACTGTGATGCTGGAACATTGGCATTGGAACAGGCTGCCCGGGGCGGCGGTGGAGTCCCCATCCCTGGAGAGACGCGTAGATGTGGCACGTGGGGACACGGTTTAGTGATTGTTCTTGGCAGTGCTGAGGTCTTTTCCAACCTAAATGATTCTGTGAACGGTGACTGAACAAGCGGTGGAACTGGATCTTTTGAGAAGAAGAAAAGTGGTTTGGGGCTTCTCTTGTCCGTGGTGTTTTGCTGTGCTGAGATGATTGGATTGCCTGTACGGAAGTCTCCAGTCAGCGGGGTAGAGATGTCTCTGTCGTGTGCTCAGCATCAGCAGGGTATAAAGTGCTGTGGTGCATCTTCAGTTACAGCTGTCTGGAGACTGTCTAGACAAGGATGAGCTGCTTGGCCCGGTTGGCTGCCCATGTTGCTAAGGGAGAGCCGGCACAGGATCAGCACCAGCTTCCGACTGGAGCACAGGTCAAAGTCTATTCTGATACCCAAAATCTTGAAAAGGATTAGCTTTCACTAACTGAAAGGTTGCCACTCCCTGTCAATATTTATACAGTGAAAACTGTCATGGGGACAGTATGTAAGATCTCTTTATTAGTAAGTCCTAATTGAAGTCCAACTGCAGATTTCTTTATTTTAGCTTCTCTTATGTTTCTTCTCTGCATTCATTTTTCTGTTTCTTTCATAGAGTTCAGAAGTATGTGAAGGTTGTCTTGTTTTTTGTCAGTTGCATGGTCTGAGATGATGCAAAGACCTAATGCTTGGAAATCTCTGTAGGAAACACTGCACACACCAAGGCTTTATTTTGTCTCTAGATTGGAACTACCTAAAAGTGTTTCTAGCTTGTGGGTGTCTGGGCTGCCGAGCTTATAACAAGGAACACGTCCTTGTTTTTTCTTACAGATCTTCATGAGTCATAATATTCACTTAGGAAAAAATCCTCAAATTCTAATAGTTATGGAAGTATAGACTAATTATGGCTTTATATTTTTTTCTCTTAAAAGCAGCATAGTACTAAGTGCTGCATTATATTCAGATGTATTAAATGCTAAGGTATGAATATATTCAGAGGAGAACTTGATGTGAGAGATCTATGTAGAAAATGCATTAATAGAAGATGGCTGTTTTCCTATGTAGTCACTGACTGCTATGAAAATACTGTTTCTGTGGAGGCTGAGCTTAATTTTTAGCAAATAAATAACGGCCAAGAAAACCCCTGACTACACAAAACTAAGTATGTCATCTGGAATGTGCTTTTTGAAGAAGAGGAAGCCAGAAGCATCTGGAGATTTCAGCTAGGAAATTTTTTCCTGTTTTGTGGTTGGAGAAGTTTCATTTTCAGCAGATGGTTAGTGAAACTTGTATTATAGCCATGGTGGTTATTTCCAGTGGGAAAGTGTGAAGGAATGATGGTTAGGGCATTCATCTCAAACTGGCTACTGTTTGATCATTTGTTTCTTTTGTCTAAATCATTTGCTTTGCATGATGATTTGGAAGTCTGCCTTCTTAATGTTTAATACCATGTGCACAGGGAAAGTAGTATTTTGTTGAGTGCAAATACTCATTTTTTCACAGATTGGTTGAGGCTGGAAGGAACCTCTGGAGGTCCCTCATCCCACTGCTGTGATAGAGTGGCCTAGATCAGGTTGCCCAGGAAAGTTTTTGAGTATCTCAAAGGTAGTGAACTCCACAACTTCTCTGGGCAACGTGTAATTTTCCACTTCTCAGAAGAATACTTACTCTGTTGACACTTCACACAGCGGAAAATAAAATTCACCAAAAATAATAGAAAAGTAATCAGTGTTCATTTGGTGTTTATTTGCAGAGTTCTGGCCTTCTTGTTCAGTAAACCTATTTCTAGCCCAAATAATTTTTTGAAAGGTGTCTGCCACAGAAGACCCAAGGAACTTTCTGCGTGGAGGCATTTGTAGATTCGGGTATTTTAAGCATAAAAGTTTGTATCTGAAGAGGCAGTTGCTATGAATCATAAGCTCATGTTGAATTTGTGACTGTGGTTCAAACAGATGTAGAATTTTTCTGTTGGTGCTACAAAGAGATTGAATGCCTTGCTGTGATATCCGGTTTGCACTCCATGAGTGCCACTTCAGTTTTTCATGATTATGTAACCTTGTGTTTTCTGTATCTGTGTACATAGATAATTTTCTTCCTGACAGGCAGTGAGGGAGGCTGGGTAGGGCTTCCTTATTGACCTGGAAATGTGAAAGACTTTTTGATAGTGATGGGAGAGGGACTTGTCCCTGAGAGACTGCCTGTGGAATTTTCAGGCAGAGCTTTCAGAGAAGCGACATCAGCTTCAGACTTTGACTTCAGAGAAGCTGAAGTGTAAAGTGTCAGTACAACAATCACCATTTTCCTAGAGTATGGATGACAGTCCCTCATGTTAATTCCACCGTTGAGATCTGTGAGTTCATTTGACTGCAAGTGTGGAGTGACTCTGTTAAGTGCTTGAGAGGGGAGGAAACCTCTCCTGCCAGGAGATAATCGAGTAGGAGTGGATGGGAAAGAGTCTTCAGGGAGAAGAAGTGAGGCAGGGGTAGGACAATCAATGAGTTAGTGTTGGTTATACTTGGCTTGTGCTTTTTTTCACGTGCTGGGTTGTGCTGAAAATACCAGGCAGGACATGAAGCTGTAGTTGGAAATAGAGGTAATACTGATGCTTCACAACTTTGTATTGATACTATGCACTGCTGTCAGTGTTTGAGGTAGAATCATAAAATTCCTTTCTTTGTTATGAAATCTGATTATACAAATATATTTTTATACTAATCTCTTCTTACAAAGTAGCTTTGATTGTAGGCATGCAAAGAATCCTGTCAGTATTGAGCTGAGAGAATTTATTCTCCCCTGTCAAAGAGGGAAGGTGGTTCTGCCACTTCAGTGATGGTTTGTTTATTGCTCTAATACATCTTCTGTGGGTAGCTATCCTCCTCCTTCAACTTAATTTACTACTAAGTTCATTGGCAATTAAACAAACAATTGCCAGCATAACAATGATACAGTTTTTAGTGGCCTTGGGACCATTCAAACCTGCTGTTATATGCTAAATATCCTCTTTTGTGGAAATTCAAGGCCGAAAGTGGTGCCAGCCAAATGGCAGACTCATTAGGAATTGAAGTTTTTGCTTTGCTAGTATTGGCAACAATCATCATGGCTTTTGAAAGAGGGGCTGTTGTTGCCAACATTTGTGGAGCAAAGATGGTGACGTAAATAAGAAGATGCCCATGAAGACCTGTGAGTGAAAGCTGAACTGCTGATGTGATTGTGTATTTTATTGGGTTGCTTTTTGTTTGAGCAGTGGGTTTGTTGGTTGGTTTTTTGTCCTTTTTTTTTTTCAATACATTGAATTTATAATTGGACGTGTCATTAAAGAGCTGGGCTTTCTCTGTAGAGAATAAATCAGTAGGCTTCCTGGAAGAGTGTTTGTTTTCTGTCTTTTACTAAAATGCCCATGGCTATTTTTAGCCTTTCTCATACCCCACAAACTGTGCATATGGTTTTTGGAAGTAGCATGACATTAAGGTGTTTGGAGATGGATTTGACTTGCAAAATCAGGTGGTCGGAGAAATCGTCAGAGTTAGTCACAATGTGGTTCTGGATCAAGCTGTGAAGACTCCTGTTATGAAAACCATATTTAGGAGAATTCTGGGTTGTTTGTCTAAAGAATAAAGTTGTAATACAAAGAAGGTCTTGTATCACGTATCTTGCACGCTCAGAGCTGTTCATTGACTCTGTGTGGCAGATTGGAGTAAGGAAAGGACTAAAAGTCTCTCTTGCTTTAATTCTTGATGAATGTAAGGTTAGAGGAGTCTTTGAAGTGTTTTCCTTTTGTTTCTTTTCTGTCCTCAAATGCCTTCCGGTTTTGATAAGAACGCTTTTGTCCTTCTGAATGCAATGTATACATAACACTATTATCATCAGTAGGTTGGACTTGGGATATAAGCAAAGATACCATTTAGAGGTAAAATTGGGGTGTTCTGACGCTGGTGCTGCTGGAGCTGCTTTGGTTCTGGGACTGCAGTGACTGTAGGCAACTCCTCTGTGATTTTCTGCCTTCCGTGCAATTGATTTTGGCTGGCATCAGGGAATAGTCGGGATGGCTGCATTGTTCTTTTCTTTGGTCATGGCAATCTCCTCTTTGAGCCCCTGGCAAAGAAAGGAGTCAGATTAACTTCACCTTCATATGAAGAATGGTTTCTATCATATAAAGAATAGTTTCTATTGTAGTTCTTGGTAAGTTTATGGGAAAGAAGGGTCTGAGAACCATGAATTCTAGGGGAGAGAAAAAGGGATTTTTTTCCCCTTTTTTTTGTAATATACCCTTTCTTGTTGCAGTTTGACAAACTTGGAGATATGGGCAGGAATAAAAGATTGATTAAAACCATTTATTTGCAAGTTGGGAAGTTTCTTTCAAAGTTTCTGATGCCTTGTGAGTAGAAGGTTAATTTTTCAATGTAAGGTTTAACCAGAATAGGCATCTGAAAGTGTTCATTAAAATCTGGCTATTTTGTGAGATATGGACTAACCCTACCAAAGTAGGACACCTTTCACTTTTTTTGTCTGTTTCGACATCAGCAGACTTACCTTACAGTGGTGCTGCCTTACTCATATTTTGTGGGAGGAAATAACAGTATTCAGCAAGGGTGTATTGTAGAAACAAGTTGAAATCCTAAGGTTTCTTCTGACTGATAATTCCTCTTACAGGCCCTTACATTTAAGAAAAAGTCTTCTGAGCTGATGGAAGAAGTGGAAAAAAAGAAATGGGGTGATGAGTTTTTAAAGAATTACTTTAAAAAGTAATATTTTTTTACAATTTTTTTACTCTTTTTACAAAATAAGTTTATTTTTTCAGAAGAGTTGGAATCAACATGACCTCTTTCATAACAATGGAAAAAGACACAATCTTTAACAAGTAACTTACAACTTTGAGCTAAAGCTTATGCTTAAGATTAGATAATTCTCTGAAAATCTCGCTTCCTTTGAATTTCATCATGATAAACAAATGGCCTTCAGGTATAATGAAGCGCAGCTCACAGAAATCAGCTGATTTATTTGTTAAGCTTCCTTTTTACATCCAGAAGGAGGTGGAAGCAGTGTTACCTGTAAGAGCACGTGATTAAGTTGGGCAAGATACCTGTGTCCTCATCTCTGCAAAACAGAAGAATCACTTCGTTTTTAAATACAAAAGGGTGGTGTCTGTTGTCCTGATTTTATGTTCTTTAGTCTTCAGATAATTTTTCACTTTTGCAGTAGAAGTAAAACCAGTAATCAAGTTCTGATATAAGAAGGAGAAGCAACTAATGGGGCAGTCGACAAAAATGATTTTGTCAGTAATGCCAGTCCTGTCAATTTATAGTCTTGAGCTAACTCTTAAACTCATGCAGTGGATATTTGCCTACCATAAATTACTTAATTCTTGACAGTTATAGAAAATAACTTTATCCTTTTGACGTTGAGGTTGTGGAAAGTCAATCATTCAATTTAAATGCTAGTTGTTTGAGTACCAGTCAAATCTCTCTTGAAAAGACAGGAGTTGAAGTGAAAATTGGTGTGCCTCTTGCCTTAGTAAATAAAATATTAAAAAAAAGGAAGCATTCATGCAGTATCCTTGAATCTATGATACATCCTTCTTTACTTTTGAATATTTTTAACAGCAGAACACAACAGATTACACTTATGGTGTGGCAGGGACAGGGTACAAAAACAAAAGATGCCGTTTGTGGGGAAGGAAGTTTTGTCTCTCTGAAAGAAACATATACAAGTACGAGGTTTGGAAAACATGCAGAGAAATTAGTAAGATGATAGATAGAGATGATTTTGGTGTTGGAGTTGTTTGTTTGGCTTAATGTGCCTTAAGTCAGGGTTTCCTGATTTCTTCAGCCTTTTTGTGAGACTGTTTTGAATTTCTGTTTCCTGCATCTAAAATGAGGAAGTACTTCCCCCACCCCTCACAATTTGTGGGTTTGATGGTGTGGAGGGAAGCTACTTTTTGTACTCTTTTTAAGAGGGTAGGGGAATTTCACTGGTAGTACCATCGGGTATTTGAAAAGCAGACATCAAGCTGCAAGAACATGTCAAACATTAATGGCCAACGAAAACTTCCACAGCAAGACTTAAAGTCAGAAGGCAAGTGTGAGTCTGTTTAACATTGCATCTTCATTGGTATGTGACAAACTGCTATTTTATTATAACCCATTGCTTTCAAATTTTTAAGTATTTTCATAGAATCACAGGGAGTTGGAATAGACCCACAGGGATCATCCTGACCTTGTGCATTACAAACCCCGAGAATCACATCTTAGGGTGTTGTCAGAATGCTTCTTGAACTCTGTCAGGGTTGGTGCTGTGGCCAGTTCCCTGGGGAGCCTGTCCCAGTGCACAACCACCCTCTGGGTGAAGAAACTTTTCCCAAAATCCAGCCTAAACATCCCCTGACACAGCTTCATGCCATTCCCTTGGGACCTGTCCCTGGTCATGAGAGAGAAGAGATCAGTATCTGCCCCTCCACTTCCCCTCATGAGGATGTTGAAGGCTGTGATGAGGTCTCCCGTCAGCCTCCTCCAGGCTGAACAAGCAAAGTGATCTCAACCGCTCCTCGTAAAGCTCTTAACCACCTTTGTGGCCCTCTTTTAGACACTGTCTAAAAACTTTGTATCTTTCTTATATTGTGGTGCTCAAAACTGCCCCCAGCACTCCAGGTGAGGCCGCCCCAGTGCAGAGCAGGACAATCCCCTCCCTTGCCCAGCTGGCGATGCTGTGCCTGATGCCACCAGGATGTGCTTGGCCCTCCTGGCTGCCAGGGCACTGCTGACACTGTTGCCATCGACCAGGACCCCCAGGTCCCTTTCCGCAGTGCTGCTTTCCAGCCTCTCTTTCCAGTGGATGTACATCCAGGATTGCCCCATCCAACGTGCAGGATCCAGCACTTATCTTTGTTAAATTTCCTATGGTTGGTGGTTACCAAGTGCTCAAATTTGTTGATGTCTCTCTGCAGGGCCTCCCTGCCTTCGAGGGAGTCAACAGCTCCTCCCAATTTAGTATCGCTGGCAAACTTAGTATTCCTTCCAGTCCTGCATCCAAATCAATTATGAAGATGTTGATGATCACAAGGCCCTTTGGAGGAACAGAGCCCTGCAGAACCCCGCTAGTGACAGCTGGGCAGTCTGATGTCACTGCATTCACTACAACCCTTTGCGCCTGACCCGTGAGCCAGTTGCTCACCCATCCCATGGTGTGTTTATCCAGCTGAATGCTGGACATTTGGTCCAGTAGGATGCTGTGTGAGACAGTATTGAAAGCTTTACTGAAATCCCAGAAGATTAGATCAGCTGCCTTCCCTTGATACCTAGGTGGGTTACCTTGTCAGAAGAGGGAATTAAGTTTGTCGAGCAGGACTTTCCCCTCAGGAACCTGTACTAATTGTGACTGATGACTGCACTGTTCTTCAGGTGTTTCTCAATACCTCCCCAAATAATCTTTTTTATAATAGTCATTGAAGTGACACTGACAGGCCTGTAGTTTCCAGAGTCATCCTTCTTGCCCTTCTTGAAATCTGGGACAATGTTTACCATCTTCCAGTCAGCTGGAACCTCTCTAGATTCCCAAAACTGTTCAAAAATCGTTGAGAGACTTATCCTTTGACTTAGAGTTGTATTTTTCTTAAGTTCCAGATGTTCCCACAGACAAGTAGGGAAAACTGATTTGCATGGACATGGGCTTATGACTGCAAAATACTGTTTTTAAGTAAAGAAAATTAGTTGCTCTGCATGCTAATGGATATTACTATATGAACCTAAAAATTACTGTGCTTCAATATAATAAGTAAATTTTTGCATTACATTAGCTTTTTTAGTAGCATGTTCATAATGTTCATCAGTCTCTTTGCATTGAATGTGTGGTAGAGAATGATTGTATTTTTGAGGGGGAAAATTGTATACAAAGAGCACCTTCATGAAATTTGGTGCTTTCAGTAGAAAAATGTCAGTACTGGCTGTTTGAACTGTATTGTGTGTGTACATGAAGCTGTTAAAATGAAGATATATGCATTTTAAGCTGCAGTTAAACTGCAGTGTCCAATGCTCAGTAGTATAACAGGAGACTGTTCCTGTTTGCCATAGTTTCCAGTAGTGTAATCACAGGAGGAAAGGGGGAAGATCACTAAAATGTTCCATTGACCTAAGCAGTTTGAGAGTTGTAATAAATAAAATTCATTAGTTCTCTGAAATAATTCTCCTTCTTGTTAGCCATACATGCTGAGTAGGTAGTGGGTTTGTACCTTAATGAATTCATATGCAACTATTGCTTGCTTTGTAAGTCTGAGGGTGTGCTTAACAGATTTCCAGGAAAGCCGTTCTGTGAAAAGCTTCATTAATCACTCGAGATCATTAAATAAGTGATTGGCTAAAAAGAAAAAATGTATGCTCAGTACCCTCACAGACTTTTATATACATGTATACACACTCCATATGTGATGCAAAATATGAAATCATGACATTAATTTTCCTTTAAAATAAAAAAAAATTCTGCAAATCCAGTTGAAGTACTTTAAGCTTCAGAAAAATTGATGGGAGTTTTTGTTTTCAATACTGTGCAATTATAATTTTCTGCTCTAGATTTTGTTAGAAGGAAACTATGATGAGAATATTTCTGTGTACTGAGGGGCAACAGCAAAATTGCACAAGGAATAATCTACCTAAAGTTTGCTAATACAGAGTTGAATTAATTTTGGTGAGACTTCAAATGTATAGTATTTAAAAAATATATCGGGTCTTGTGGTGGTCAGTCAGTTTTATTCAGTCTTGCAGCCTGTCACAAGTGCGGTCTTCCAGGCGTGGATGCTGGGCCTATGCTGTCCAGCATCTTCCTCCATGACCTGGATGGTGGCATTGAAAGCACCCTCAGCAAATTTGCTGAAGACACTGAACTGAGTAGTGAGGAGACCCTGCAGAAGGAAGAGACGTCCTGCTGAGAGACCCGGACAGGCTGGAAGAGTGGGCAAGCAAGAACAGTATGAAGTTTAAGATAAAGTCAAGTGCAGTGTCTTCCATCTGGGCTGACATAAACGAAGAGCCGGTCCGGGCTGGGATCTGTGAGGTTGGGAGCAGCCTTGCTGGGCCGGAGACCTGTTGGACGGCAAGGTGAACGTGAGTCGGCAGAGCGCGGCTGCAGCTACAAAGGCAAACTGCATCCTGGGCTGCATCCACCGAGGGATCACGAGGAGAATGGGAGATGTGATCATTCCACTCAGTGCTGGTAAAGCCACAGCTGTGGGGAGGTGTCCAGCTCTTGTTCCTGTAATTCAAGGACAGTTCTAAAGGAGGGTCACAAAGGTGATCAAAGGGCTGGAGAACTTGGCCTCGTGAGGGAAAAGTGAAGGTGTTTCCCTGGAGAAGGTATGGGGGGGACCTCATCACAGTGTTTCAGTACTAAAAAGACAGCTACAAAGAAGATGAAAGCTTTATTTTCAGGAGGAGAAACAAGGGCCAACATGTCCAAGTTGCACTGGGAGAGATTTATGTAAGAAAGAAATTTTTTACTGTGTCATTAGTCACTGGAACAGTGTGCCCAGGGATGTAGAGTTCCCATCGGTGGTGGTTTTCAGGACTCAGCAGGGTGCTAGGCAATCTCATCAAGGCTCCTTTTGCATGAACAATTGGACTGGGTGAACTTTTGAGGTACCACCAAATCTAGACTGTTCTGTGATTCTCAGTCTTTGGAGAAAACACCTCTGTGGTGTTTCACTGGTTGATTTTCCCTTTGCCTTTTCCTAACTGTGTTTCAGAGCCTCAGTGATGCTCTTAAATCAGTGCAACAACATGTTTGCAGTGGTGCTAGGTGAGCGAAAAATAATAATATGTGCAATATTGTTTTCTCAGCTATCAGGGTCCCTTTTTCTGAGGTGACACTTTACAGGATATGGTATCTGTGCTGAGTAGCACAATGTTCATTTCTCTGTTAACAGCAGATCTATTCTGATGAAAGAGACTTTAAGAGAAAAATCTTTAAAGCTAGTGACCTGAAAACACAGAAGAAACTCAACCACAGAATGAATACACAACAAATCTAGTTTTTAAGTGGACAAAAATAAGTGGCTGTTATTTTCTTAAGTATTTTTCACTCTAAATGGCAACTCTAAATAGCAATAGTATCTGAATTTTAAAAAGAAAGCATCAGGAAAAGCAGCTCCCACAGAGTTAATTTTTGTTCTCTTTGTGGCATTTAATACTCTAGAAGTTAAGATGAACTCTATCTGGAAAGAGAAAAAAAATGCTCTGAGGATTTAAACCAGCAAGTTCAGATTATCCATTTAGATTGGAAAGATACCTCTGCTAAGCTAAGAGAAGCTTGGAAAATGATCAGGAGCTAGTAGGATTTTGGTCTTATGATGGTTCCAGGTGAGAATTTTTTTGATTAGTATATAACTGTCCAAAGTAGAATTAGGATAGGATGAATTAGCATAGAATTAGCATAGGTTTTCAGTAAATAGAATGTATTTCTTGTGAGTATGGAAGTAATACAGGTAATCTGGATATGAAAGATTGTTACCATATGTAGTCAGATATAGTCAAGCAACATTTAACTTTTGCTACATGAAGATAGGCAGTTTATTTGGGCATAAAATCAAGGCTTGAAGTACACTTTAAAAAAGTAACTGAAGTAATTGATTGAATCTGTATTTCTGATAGAGCCCTAAGAATTATAAAGAAAAAAAATTGCTTAAACTATGCTCTAATTTCAAGTGTATTTTATTTCTCAGCAGATTATTATTCTGTAATAAAACTTAGAAGTGCCGGGGATTCGTTTTAGAATTCCACTTCTACAGTGAGACTGGTATTAGAGGGATCTGTAGCAAGAATGGACTCAGGCCAGTCCCTTAAGAGTGAGGCCACAGTCTTTCTGCAACAGCCTCTTGTCTCAGTTTTGTAAGCCAGCGTCTATTACAGCTCCTGCCCTCTGCTACACTCAGTAGCTGTAGCAGTTAGATATAGGCCTTTTAGAATTTACCTCCCTTTTCTGTTTTGGGTTGCGGGGCAGGAGGACAATTACCATGGTTCATAGCAGAATTCCACCTACTGCATGGAGTCTTTCCCGGCTGTGCTTATGTGAGGCCATTGGCATTCCCCACTCACTTTTGTCGGTACGAGATGCTCCAACGTCTGTGGTGCCAAACAGGTGAATTCAGTCACTGTCAGTGTGGTGTGGCAAGGAAAAGGGGTTAAATCAGGATGTCTTTTAGTTGCCCCTTTACCATCAGTGTTCTTGTTACATGTCTGCTGGTTCAGAATAGTTCAGTGGATTGGTAGTTGGCTCTTGACAGAACAGAAGATCTAAGCCACATTGGCCTTTTAAGACACTCAAAGGTGTGCTTCTCCCTTTTAAAAGAAAATAGCATATTTATTTTGAGGATTGATAAGAAATGTAAGCTATATTATTCTAATTTTGTTTTTGTCATTTTTAAGAACATGCTGCTAGTAATTAAAATTTTTTAAAAATTTGGTAGTGAAAAGTCAATATATGTTTTTGGCACGCTGGTGATACTGAACAGCGTTTGGAAACGTAGCAAGTCAGGCTTTAGGATAGTCAGATGTTAAGATTAACTTCTATGTAAAAATAGTATGTGAGAATTTACAACTACTCCACTCAGCTGTTTTTCTGAATTTTCTTTTTCTTGTCTTCTGGACAGCCATGAACTTCTATATTGGTTTTCGGAAAGAATAGTTTATCTATTCATAGACTGGTTTTCTGCTGTGCTCTTAATTCTTTACAGCAACGTGTACAAAAAGCGATGTTATCTCCACCTGTGTTCTTATTTATAAAATTTGGCTTTTAACTGAATCTGTTAAACTGGACTAAGTGTCATCTTATCTTCAGAGAATAAACAAATTAAGATGTTTTTCAATGAGGTGAGGTTAAATAAATTGGAAATTTGTCATGTCATAGTTTGATAGGTAAAGGGACAAAATTATAAGAAACGACCAGTTCTCATACTTGTCCTTTAAATCTAAATTGGAAGGAGAGAAAGAGAGCTCTAAACATGTGAATGTGACATGGTCTTAGAGTTGATCTACAGCAGTTCAGAAAAGAGGAAATTCAAGTTTTCTGTTCGCTACAAGTTATACAATGTGTTATCTTGACTGAAACAAGTAAGGCGGATTTTGAATGTGCTTTACGTGACAGTATGAGATGAAATGCTGCATTGCTTGTCTTCTCTGAAGACTGCCTTAAGCATATAGTGCCTTGCATCATGAACTACTTGTAATTTTACAAGTGCAAAAGAGTTTGTGTCTCTTGAAGTTTTTGGTACTTCTTGTTTCTCTTGCCAAGCTAACAGTTTGTAAAATGTGAATATGAATGAAAGTGGTAGTTCACTTTTTTATTATTATTATTAT
>VYZQ01041892.1:4051-34537 GCA_013400655.1 Mystacornis crossleyi | reverse complement strand
TATATAGACACTATTATCTATAAATAGATAATTTTATTAGTTAATTTGTGAGGTTGTATAATTCAGAAACCAAGAATTAAGAGCCATGAAACTGAGAACTAGGATTCCATCATTTCTATTTTGTGGCATTTGTAATTCAATTTCTTTTCAAATGACAACTCACATTTATGGGCAGCCAAGAAGTAGAATTAGTTGAAGTTATAAATTGGGTGGCTAGATTAAATAAAATATCTGTGGAAAACTTTAGTTCAACACTTAGAAGAAATTATTTTTAAATAAATTCACAATTCAAAAAATTAAGTGAGAGGCACAGGAATAAAAGCATCCTTCCAGTTATGAAAAGAATAAAGAGACTATGTCACAGACAGCTACTTCTTTCAGGATTCATTTTTTTTCCAATCAAGTTTTGTTGCTATAGGAGAAGAGTTCATTTCTATTACTACTTAGGACTCAGTCCCACTCCTTACTGCCAGTCAGAGAGGGAGGTGTAATAAAAAAAGCAGAACATATCAATACAGAGGTTTAGAGTTGGATTTTTTTCCTTTAAATCAAAACATCATTGAAACATCTTGAAGCCAGACAAATATAATGAATCATAGTTTGTTAGGTCATACTTACCAAAACCAAAAGGAAAAGATACTTCAGCAAGAGAAAAATCTTTATAAACAAAAACCACTGAAGTATATTTATCAAAATTTTTCATCTGGCAAAAAATTCTACACTCATTTACAGTGTACCTCAGACCTCTGATATCCAGAAGACTTAAGAACAGCCACCTAATTTAACACTCACTGTTCACCCACTTAAATGTAATGATATTTGACCCAAATCGAATAGCTCTATCATTTGCATGCTCTGGGCCCAGATTAATAACTTGAAATCAGAAGCCACCTGATGAATGATCTCTAATGTCCTTTAACATCCACTTTGTTTCGAACCTTGTTTCAACTGCAAAAATTAATGTAAGTATTAAAGTGTGGCTGATATAAAACCCGTTCTCTTCCACAGTAAATTGTCAGTACTACAAACAATAACCAATATATAACTAGTCCATCAGCATGACAAGAAAAACATTATTCCATAAAATAAATTCCTCGTGCATTGTGTGATGAGAAATGTAGGTAAATAACCCATCAAATATTTCTGCAATGACATTTTGAGTTTATTACAGCAGCCAATATAAACATTCTACTTAAATCATTTACAAGACAACATCCATATATTAATTCATGCTAAATAGTTTTAGGTGTTAAAACTCATCAGCAAACCTGAGGGGATGTTGCATCCTTACTGCAAATGGGACGATGGTTTCCTTAAATGAATGCAATGCTAACAACAGGTATTATTTCAGTATATTTTACTTCCTGCTTTTAAAAAGTAAAAAATTTATACACTAAGAGAGATGTGAAAATGCCTTCTCTACAAAACCAGAAATCATTCACAATATAGGAATCCTGGATGCACGCTCACTGCTGAATAAATAATTCAGTCATAATAACTGTATTTACATGGTAAAGGCATTTTCTTAATACTGTACAGTCTATTAATAACTCCATTCCTAATGAAACTTTCCCCAGTTTCAAGTTTCCGGACACTTTTACACTCTCATTTTCTCAGGGCAGGTTTTAGGTTAAATGATACGATAAAAAATGAGAGCTGTACTTCAAAATAAACAACCAAAATACACTTTTATATTCATAAATATTGTAAAAGGAGATTTGAAAGTCAAAAGTGCTTAGGGCTGTCTACCACTTGAGCAATGAAAGGCTCCTTTTAACATCCTTTTCAAAAGCTCATTTTATGAACTTGTAATTTCAACAAACATTTTAGGAAGTGGAGACATGGAAAGGATGGCTGTTTTAAAAGAGTCAATCAGATTAACTGGTGGGAAAACACTGCTTGGTCATCCCATAATTTTGCAACAGCCAAAAGAAACAATTTCATTTAGTCTTTGATGCTTTTAAAAAAATTAACTGGTACACTAGCAACTATAGTTCAAAATTTGTTTCTGACTAATATCTAATTCAGAATTTTCTGAGGAAGTCATATTTCAACAACGGAAGTTACATTTAACTTAAAATTAGTAATTACATAAAGAGATACCTACTGGTTTGTTAATCCATAGAATATCTGCATTGTCTGACAAAGATTCATCGGGACCAAAATCTGTAACTGGCTGGGCTTCCACCCTTGAACTCTGTTTCCTTTTTAGCATCCTGAAGTTAACTTCTCTTATCTATAATCATGAAACCTCCTTGGTGAGAAAAAAACCAGAAAACATTAATTCACTTAAACAATTTTATAATGCATTTTGAACTGTTTTATAAATAACCTAAAGCATTTTGTTTTCATGAGTACTTCTTTTGTACTTACTGATTAATAGGATATCAATTTCATTAAATATAAATCACTGACATGACTCTTGTTAGTTTACAAAAGAATGACACAAAGGAATGTAACACAATTACCAAAAACTTAGCAACGCTGACAGAAAATGTGTTCCAATATGCAAAGAATGCTATTGCTATGAACTTCAACAGTGAGTAATCATTGGATGGATATGACCTGGAGCCATTTAGCTAAATGCTGACATTTCCATTTATTACACTAGGCTAAGATAAATCCCAACATGCCAAAGGCAAACAGGCGATATTAAGCAGCCAATAGACGTTATTTACTGAAATCAGAAGAGTCTTTTTGCTATATACTACTATTAACACATTTTTCTAATACTTTTTTTAATGCTAATGATTATTTATCCAACAGCCAGACAGCTGGCTTCTGTGGGGCATGTGTTGGCACATGGAAGGACAGAGGAAAATGTGTCGTTTCCACAAGGTCAGGCCAAATCTGGACATTCCTGCATGGGTGGCACTGACTGAGCCTTCTGTATGCTCAGCCATGTGAGCCACAACTAGGGGACACACCAAGAGAGCAGAAATGTGCCAGATCCTAGTATTGACTTTCCCACAGACACAATTCATGGATCCCAGAGCCTAAACACATAGATAACATAAATACATAAATTAAAGACATAAATCCACATAGATGAGGAAGATACACTCTCCTGAGAAGCAACTATTTGCCCATGAAACACAATCCTATTGTTCATGAAATACAACCCCTTAGAGATTTTTTTTTTTTCAGTGAAGTGAGGGGGAGGAAGAAAGCAAGATCTTGGGACCTTGTTCTGGACCTTTACCCTGGACCAAGTGTTGTCTGCAGGTGACACTGCCCTGTGACAAACAAAAGTGTATCAAAACTGGTATAAGAATCATAGAATGGTTTGAATTCGAAGAAACTTTTGAAGATAACCTAATCCAACTCCCCTGCCATGGGCAGGGACATCTTTCACTAGATCAGGTTGGTGAAAGCCCTGTCCACCTTTCAATGATAGGGCAGCCACAACTTCTCTGAACAGCCTGTTCTTGTGTCTCACCACCTTCATAGTAAAGAATTTCTTTCTTATGTCCAACGTAAATCTTCCCTTTTCCCGCATAACTGTGTTGCTCCCTTGTCCTGTCATTACAGGCCCTGGTAATTACAGCCTCAAGTATCACAATGACAACTGCAACATGAATGCAGGAAACACTGTGCTCCATTAGCTGGAGGCCACAGTGGGCTCAGGACTGCAGAAGGGCCCACGTGCTTGGTCTCAGGTGGCCTTTTCAATCCCACGGGCTGCTGCTTCATGCCCAAACACTCTGCATGCATCCTTGTCTGTCTCTTCTTTTAGCTGTTATGGAAAACGTAAACCCTTCATCTTATTCCAAGTCCCTCAAAGTCTACCCCTTCTCTATTTTCTCTTTCAGATTCAAGAGGTCAGTTCCCGTCCCTGTGAAAACAAGTCTTTGAACCACTGGTCTTTGTACAAACCACATATTAACAGGGCTGAGGTCTTGTACTAATGTTCCCAGCTGGAGGAGCTGACTATGCAATAATTGATTTTTTAAAACAAACAAATAATATAAAGGCACAAAGTACGGGACAATTTCTGACACCTGTATTCATTTTAAATGGTCATTCACAGCAACCTTATTACAAGTGAAACTGGTAAGCTGTCACTAAAAACATGTAAATACTGAATAATGGGTATTATATATTAATAACTCTTGTCTAACAAATGAAGAATGAAATAATATTCACAGAGATTGTATGCTCTCTCCATGTTCATGCTTAAGCCTCATGCTCCCACTTCTGTTCAGTCACTGAATTCACTACTTCCTCCTCTTCAGAATTTTTTTCTGCTTTCTCCTATTTATTTCTCAGCCTAATGTATTCACCTTTTTTCTCTACTTAGACCAAAGCACAACCAGAAATGCTTCAAGTCTCAGATATGCTGATGTGCTTTTTGAGGTCATGAAAACTTAAAATGGCTACATTTAGCATAGTGATAAAAAGTTACTGCAATGCCTTGGAAGCTGCATTTCCCAAACCCTTAGGAAAAAAATCCACTGTCTAAAATGTTTCTTATAAGTACGTTCTTTAGGAAATTGTTACTTAAAGCTAATCAGTGAATTAACAAAATAATAATTTTATGTTTACTATTTCTGGTAATGGCTATTACTGCGTTCCTAGTAAGATTTTAAGAAAAGACGTAGCAATAAACAGAGAATTAATAAGATAAGCACAATCAATAATTATGAGAAAAGGTTCAGGATATGAAACACTGATTTTTGTTTCAGCACTACTGATTTTTTTTTTAATAAATGATGGTTTAAATAACAAGCTATGTCCATTTGAGGAAGAAAAAAAATTATTATCAACGGTCTTTTAGAAAGACTCTGTTGTTTTCATGCATTTCTCAGTATTGCTTATTTATATATCTGATGTGTAGGAAGATTAGCCATATCCTTCTAATGAAATTCCCACTTCTCCTTTTACCTAGTGCCTCTTTGTTTGTTTGTTCAAGTAATTTTTTAATTGGCCCAGGCACAGAAAATAACATGAACTTTAGATGTTCATAATAGATGTCCATAATGGATTCAGTTCACATACTCAGATCACAGAAATCACAGAATATTCTGAGTTGGAAGGGACCCAGAAGGATAAAGTCCAACTCTTAAGTGAATGGCTCATATGGATATCAAACCCACAACCTTGGCACTACTAGCACCATGCTCTGACCAACTGAGCTCATCAATGTTGTGACTAAAGAGACTAGAATTCTTATTTTTAAGCGGCAGCCTTGAACAAACAAATCTCCATGTATATAAATCAAATGGAAGGGAGGAAATGTTATGGAATATAAGAATCACCTTGTTTACTTCCCTACTTGAAATGACCAGAAATGCACAAAAAAAAATTCAGAATGAAGATGACAAGCCAATAATATTTTGGAAATGGTCTTTAGTAAGATTATTCAAAATAGAGCAGAGTTGCTTTCAAGCTTTTATGCAACTTTTTTTTGTAGTTCTCACTACTTTTAGTTTACCATGTAAAACACACGGTTTTCCATGTGCTGCAGTTTTGAGACTCCGCTGTTTATGTAAAGAATTTTAACCCTTGGACTACTAATCCCTTTCGCACTTGTTTCTGCAGGGAGGAACCAGCTGAAGGATGAAGAGGAGGGGAGCTGTTCACAAACTCCTTCCAGCATGTGACACGCAGTGAGCGGCGTACCAAGCTGTGCTAATGGGGAGGATGTAGTCCTCCCTAACCCCGACACAAATCCACCCCTGCAGCTCCCGCATTGATTCCGACACACGTCATTAGGTCTTTCTTTGATCACAACCTGTTATTAATGTGAAAGGCTTAATACATTCCCTAGGATGTATTTCTAGCTGCAGTGCTTTTAAGACATACTGGGTGCAGGGCTTTCAGACAGGAAAATATCCTGGAGTTTTGGGGCTACAACCACTTCATACTTCTTTGGAGTACTTTCTTTATAGTAGCAATGAAAATTCACATTGCAGGTGTCAACCTTTTTCAGGGAGCAATGCAGAGTCTTTGCTTTTAAATTTCTCTATTTTTAGAAGCAAAGGCAAATTAAAAGGAATAAAACTAAACAGAAAATTACTCATACTCTGAGCCGCTTCAGATCCATTAGGCCAGCCTTTTCTCTTCCTTTCTATCTCTGAACTTGCAGGCATGTTCTGCAACCTCTACACTTTCCAAACCACCCCCACCCACTAAATTTTCAGCTTCTGCTGAGATGAAAGTATGCCGGCACAATGGTTGGGGTGAACATAAGACCCACTGTGCACTTGGGAAAAAAAGTGTCTGAAGAAGGTATAACTCAGTTTTCAATATTCCCACTAAGAGCAAGACACTCCTTCTGATAGAAATATGCAGCTCCTAAAAAAATCAGAAGAGAAATTTTAAAAAGTAGCTGATCCTCTACAATACCAAAAGCTGACAAATCTGAGTCTCATTTATAAAGCAAGCTCACTGTGTATAGCATAATCTGCTCAAACGATCTCTATCACAAAGTCAGGAAAACATGCTTATAAAGGCTCTGGCTGACAAAGAAGGTGGCTGAAAAATGACATCACAGAAATATAAACAGGAAAATAAAGCAGATATTCCTACCTACAACTTATGGAGAGAGTTCAAAAATCAGACAAACCCTTGGAGTCAGCAATGCCTGGCTTCCAACAAACTCTTCTCTTGCTGCCTATTGACTTTGTCACTTGAGATCATATGAGCACTGCCTGAAGGTCCTCCCAAGGCAGGTCACCTACAAGCACTCTCTTCAATTCTTTCTTCTTTGAAAATGTCAACTCCCCTTCCAACTTTTCCCAGAGCAGAGACACAGAAAGTGGCACATATACTTCAAGACAATAATTACAAATGTGAGAGCTAAAATGGGTGACAGGAAGATGATGTGAATACCCACAGATATAGTATGATGACAAAACCCCATTTCCATACTATACATTAAAAGAGCCCCAAAGTACAGGCTACCTTAAGGAAATTGATTGCTCTTAACTGTAGCATGCATTACATGGTTATAGGAAAAATAGAAGTTCTCATTCTTTCATCTCAAAAGCCTTCTCCTTTCCTTCTTTGGAAACTCAAACTATTCTATTTATCTATTGCCTGCTTCCTCCATCCATGTGTTCTTCCATCCCTGATTTTAGGTACAGGTACAGCTAAATGGCATTTCAGTATTTGTTTTTATGTAGCAAAAATTTGACGTGAGCAAGTTGCATCTGCAACAGTAAAGGTATATTTATTTTAGAAGGGTAAAGACAGAATTCCAGAGGATACAATCACATGGCACATGCTACCACTTATGTTATTAACTCATAACTAATTTCAAGAGCTTATTTCAGTACTTCTTCTCTCTGTGTGGTGCCATTATTGTATCTGATGAAATGTCCTGAAAGATCTCTTTGTTATTTAAGCATGATATACTGCTAATAACTGACAAAACGTTAGTATTTATTAAAAACAGAGCTGGTTCCTCACAAAGAAGGTACACTGAAGGAAATAGTCTAAGAATCAGTTATATTCACATTTTCAAATAATTTAGATACAGGTGGGAAAGAATAATGGATGATATCTTATACTTACAAACAGGATCCCAGACCAAAGATACCAGGACTGGAGTTCACAACTGAGAAAGGTTTAACAATTGGTTAAGGCTACAAATGTAAGAACATCTAGTCTGAAAACAGACGGGTGTTCATACTTTAGCTCTTTGCTCACAACGCATTTCCTGTGTCTTATTATCGACTAAGGACATTGCTCTTACAAGATTTATTTCTTACATATCAATTCTTCCTCTCAGATGTAGCCATAATAATACTCAGCAAGCAGAATCAAAAATCTCATTGCATACAAAGGCAGATCTCTTGTGAGTCAGATATACAGTCTACTGCTACTGTCAGATAATGTTCTTTTTACTGTAACCCTTCTAACATCTGGAATATACAATTTTGAAGAAACTGCACATGCATGTACATGGTGCCGTGATGCAGCCACAAATTGAATTTTTTAATTTTAAATAGAAATGCTTAGCTTTTCCACTTTTTTTTTAATTAAGAGATTTGGTTGAGTGAAAAAAAAAGCCAGAACAACTGAAGATGACTTTTCAAATGATGCTTTTAGACCACACCGTGTCACATTCCACTACACTTGTTTAACATACAAAGTAGAGATACAGGTACTCCAAAGCAACTTATGTAGTAAAGAGAAGATACACTCTCACATTCCAAAGTCCCAGGTCCCCCTGTGTCCCAAAGGAGGAACACACCCAAGCATGAAGCAGCTAGTTAGTTCCCTGTACAAGTAGCCAGCTTTTGCTTTTCAGTGGAAACCAAGGCACAAGACTGGTGAGCACCCTCCATCTCCCCCCAACAGGCTGATTGACCAGTCAACATGACAGCTTTCCAAGTCCCACAATTATACTGTCAGAATTGCCGATAAAATGCTAAAATTTACCGATGGCCACTGAATGCACAGTACTTATAGAGAAAACACCAATGGCAATATATTTCCTCTATGAATACATAGCACAGTTTAACAACTAGTTTATTTTGAAAGTTCACTTTGACTGTGGGCCACCTACCCACCATTTTCTGACCTAAGATAGGTCAACTGCAGTGTATTCTATACAAATATATGTCAGAGCCTGTTCCTGACAAAGACATGCAGTAATGTCCTTAGTAAGAATCATGGTGGAAAAAAACAGAGAGCAGTGTTCTGGAATTTGCTATTGCAGCCTAACCCATGTCCAGGTGGAAATTGTGTTTAACCCTTTGGGAAAATAAGGGGACAGGCAGTACCTGGTCACTGAGTGGATTCAGGGAGCAACTCATCTTCTCTCTATAATACCCCACATTCAGAAACATGCTCTGAGTACTACAGATCAATTTTTCAGGGTTTTAAAGGAAGGAATGAGGGCATCCTTCCCAGAATGATACAGGGATGGAAAGGAGCTTCGCTGTAGGCAGACAGCTGTCAGCACGTCTGCTTAAGTGATTATTTTAATGTTTTTGGGATTTTGTTGCATCATTAATTATATACTAGTGTGCCTAGAACTTTGTATACTCATCTTTTCACAACTTAAATACATAAAAATTAAAACAAACAGCAGTTATACTCTTTTAGATTTGTTATAATTTTTGCTACAATAATTATTAAAGAGAGGGAAATACTCTAGATCATCTTCCCTTCCCAAATTCTTCCTTTTCTATCGTTAGGAAATTGCCAGCAAAAAAGTTAATGCCCATATATTTTAAACTTGAAGTCCTGAAAACAGAATTAGGACTTTTTCCTTTTTATCCTCTTAATCTTTCCTTTAAAACAAATTGATGTGCCCTTGCTGCAGGACAGTTCGTAAAAGTTGCAGCCATAACCTCTGCTATTGTAGGTACTGTACCCAAAGGCTTTATTTTGGAAGGAAGAAAAAAAATAAAGGAAAACTGAGTTCATAGAATTATAAGGCAGTTCAGGTTGGAAGGACCTCAACTCTGCTCTTGTGAGATCCCGCCTAGGTTCTCCAGGCGGCCCAGCTCCAAGGCTCGCAACACAAGAAAGACACTGATCTGTTGGAACGAGTCCAGAGGAGGCCACAAAGATGGGCTGGAGCACCTTCCTTCTGAAGACAGGCTGAGGGAGTTTGAGCTGTTCAGCCTGGAAAATAGAAGGCTCCAGGGAGACCTTAGAGCAGTTTTCCAGTACCTAAAGGGGGCTACAGTCCCTGGGGAGAGACTTTTCACAAGGACATGTAGTAATAGGACAAGGGGGAATGACCTTAAGATAAAGGACGATAAGTTTAGATCAGATATTAGAAAGAAATTCTTTACTGTGAGGATGGTGAGGCACAGGAACAGGTTTCCCAGAGAAGCTGTGCATGTCCCATCCCTGCCAGGCCAGGACGGATGGGGCTTTGAGCAATCTTGTCTAGTGGAAGGTGTTCCTGCCCACAGCAGTGGGATTGAAACTAGATGATCTTTAAGGTCCCTTCCAACCCAAACCATTCTATGATTCTGTAATCTCAGAAGGTCTCCAGTCATATCTCCTGCTTAAGCAGTATTAACTCTTGTGACAGCCCAGGCTATTGCAGTTTACTCAGGTTACTCGAGTCTGGTCTTGAAAACCTCCAACAAAGGAGGTTTTTTGAGCAACTTGTTTCACTACTTGATTGTCCTCACCGTGGAGGGGGAAAAAAAAGAAAAGAGAGAGATAAACGATGAAAACATCACAGAAAATAAAGAAAGGAAAAAGAAATTACCTAGTAGAACCAAGACAATTTGCAACTGTAGTCTAGGACTGGTATTTCTCAAAGCAAGACATTTATCAGTACTTAACCAAACCTGGAAACTTCAACTGAAATAAAAGATGCTATGACAGTAATCAAAGGGAGAACAGAGAAACATTGAAAGGGAAAGAAAATATGATTCAATGTGTAACACCCATATTAGACTTTGCTCTTTATCTCCAAAAGATTTCATGCTCAAAATCCACAGGAGATCCAACCATGGAAGCATTCTATTAGTAACACTGTAAAAAATTTTTTTTTGAATGCAACACTTCTAGTTTACTCATAAGCACATCAGAAATCTTATTTATAACAGACTGAACTCCTAAATACCTAGGCAGGTGGGTAGGAAACCCAGACCCCCAGAAGCCAGTACCAGTTCTATCTCATCATGAGCTACTCATGCCTCAAGAAGACATTCTCATCTGTAGAAGTCTTCTAGGGCCAGATCCACTAGCCCATTACTCCCTACAACATAGTGTGATATCATCTCCTACTGTGAAGATTTAAGACGCAAAATGTGTTTGACTCTTACGTAGGTTTGGATGAATGCCACATAGACCTACACGGTGTTCATGGTGCCAGCAGTGGCTTAGAGCTGGAAATAAGTTAAATCAGAGCAAGTTATATTTCCAGGTCGTATAGTTTAAATGGAAATGAACTGTGATGGACCACATTTCAGATTAAAATAAAACAGATGCACCAAACAAGAAGACTAAAGTACAAATGACATGCTGATTGTTACAGTTTTGAAAGTTACCAAGCTCAAACGGTAAAACGAAAAAAAAAAAAATCAAAGGAAAACAAATCCAACTGTTCCTAAAAGTCTCCAGAGCTATATGCATACTCTTCAAGACAGCTGGAGTCTTCAGCAGCCAGAGAGACCAACTCAAAGAAATGTGATTTCCCACCCCCTCCCCGAAGTTAAGAAACTTCGGCTTTATGATTCATGCAGCAAAGCATAGTTCATTGTTAATATGTATCATTTCTCTGTTGATCACTCAGAGGGCAGGTGGAATGGGGCTGCTGGGGAAGGAAATGAAAACAAAAAGGGACAACGAAATGAACCAGGAAATTGACGATGATTAAGAAAACCCAAAATACTCAAATAGCATTTAGTTAGTGTTTTCTCCGTGTAAATATTTGCCTGAATGCAAAATGGTTAACCTACCAAATAACAGCTGACTTAAAAGCCACTTTTGCATGTTAAGGTCATCAGAAACCTTGATCCCTTCTAGAAATATGTCTGATTTTAGTGGGAGTACTAAAATAAAAATACGTCAACAACAACAAAAAAAAAATTAAGCATCTCTCTCTACATTCGATGAACGAACCCCTGACACTGCACGTTAAAGAGATTTAGCCCAGGCCTGGGTACATCGCTCCCTCCAACCACGCCAAGCGCGCAGCCCCTGCGAACCAGCCGAAAGCTCCCCTCAGGGGAGGGAGCTCTCCACGGCCACCCCCGTCCCCCCCCACCACCACGACCACCCCCTGAAATGAGTGCCCCCCGAAGAGGCCTGTTCGCCCCACGGCCCCGCTCTGTCTCAGTGCCGAGGGCTGCGGAGGGCCCCAGGGCGCGGGGAAGGCCGGCGGAGGCCGGCCCGGAGCGCCCCCTCCCNACGGCGGCGGGGGCGGGTGGGGAGGGAGCAGGTGTGGAGGAGACGGTGCCGACCGCGGACGGGCGCCTCGGAACAAACAGACCCCCTCCCCCCACCCCCCCGCCTGGCTCAAAAATCCGGCTGGGAAGAGAGGTGGCTTAAGCGGCCCCGCAGCCGGGAGTGATGCCCACGGCGGTCCTGTCACGCAAAACACCCCCACAGCGCCTTGGAAGTGAGCTCGCTGCCCTCCGAAACACAGGAGTGGTGCCCGGCACGGGACGGAGGCCGCCGGGAGGTCCCTCGGGCGGAGCCCACACTGCCCCTCTGCCAACAGCAGCGCGGGCGGAGCCACCACTTGCTGCGGCAATTTTGAAGGGCTTTAGTTTCGGCTTCAACTTGGTTGGTTGGTTGGTTGGTTGGTTTGGGGTTTGTTTTTGTTTTTCATTATGCTCCTAAAGTGCTAGGATAGATTACTTATTTTGGTAAGAAACCCTAGTTGTACATTTTTTTCTACTACTGGTGCACTTTGTCCTACTTCACTGGTGGCATCAGCTGGGTGGTCTGGTTAATTTTCAGATTACTGAAGAGCCATGTAAAAGTGTTGTCTTGAGCTCCACAATGAAATAAATTCATAAAATATTTTCACTTGTTGGTCTAGATTATTTTAGAGGTCTTTTCCAGCCTAAATAGTTCTATGAAAGAGATACTACAATTAAACAGAAAAAGAAATACTTGGAAAATTGTTTCTGTAAATCAAGTTGACATGTTCCAATCTGTTTTTATCTTCTTGAACAAAGGAAAAAAAATTGTGTAAAATTTATGTTTAAATAAACTTGGATTGGGGGAATAATGTGAGCCTACAACTTTCTGGAGATGGTAAAGATATGGAATACGATTCAAAAGACAAAGCCCTTAGCAAAATACCCCAGAAAGTTGAAGGAAAATGTATGGCATAAATTGTTTTAGGCTCTTTTAAATTATATCTATTTGATGCTGGCAACCAAAACTAATAAGCCAGTTAGGGAGCTGGCCTCAGGGTTACAGATGCAGTCCTGCCAGCGCTACTTACGTGTATTACCAGCATTAGCAATTCCAGTAAATTTAAGCACCTAATTTTAGTGTTTGCAGTTTTTGATAGCAGTCAGCTGATATTTCATGAGAAAAAATTTGAAAAGCAAAACAATTTAAGAATAAATGTGCTGACAATTATACTCTTCCCATTTTGTCTTTTCCTCCCCACTTACGTTTCATTACTTGGAATAAGTTGCTAGGCAGCATTATGCTGTTGGTGATAGCATCTCATAAATGAAAACTGACAGTTGCAAACAGTGATAGGTTGCAGCTATATCTAAACAAAAGAAATCAACATTTGCCAGCAGATGTGACTTTTTGTGACATTTTTTCTATGGATATACTGGCTTTTGAAAAATAATTCCTGATAGAACAATTTTCCAGTTGGAAGGGACCTAAGGAGGCCATCTGGTCTGACTGATCTGCTGAAACCAGGCTCAGAGATGAGATCACACCAGTGTGCTTAGGGCTTTATCCGGTTGGTCTTGAAAACCTCCCAAGACAGAGACTGCACAGCCTCCCTGGTAAGCCTGTTTCAGTAGTGGACTGTTCCCGTGCTGAAAGATTTTTTCCTGACGTGCACTTGGACCCTCCCTTGTCTGCTGTCTTTCCTCCTGCAGTGCACCCTTGGGAATAGCCCAGCTTTGTTCTCTTGACAACTTCATCATAGAGCCTGGCATACTGCTCCTAGGTGCCCCCAAAGCTATCCCTCCTCCGGGCTGAAAAAGCCAAGCTCCTTCAGCCTCCCCTCATGGAGCTAGTGCTCCAGCTCCAACCGCCTTGGTGGCCTGCCATTGAATCCACATATTAGCACCTGCCATGTGTTGGAGCAGGGGTTCAAAATCTGCTACGGTAATTTAGATGCTGTTTAATAAGTTCCCAGAAAGAGGGGATTAATTTCCTTACATATGGTTTGTATTATAGAATATGTTTTATGTATTTCGCACTTCTCCTTTTACCTGGTGTCATATTTGGTAACATATTGTTACTACCTGCCCTTGCTCTGTGAACCACAAGCTGCTAATGGGGACCCACACTTTCAGCAGAAGACTGGATTCTTTTTGGCAGCCTGTCTGTGAGTACAACTTGCATCAGATGATGCTAATGCTGAAGAGGTGTTTAGACCTTGATACCTTGCTGTACCTGCCTGTGTGCAAAGGCAAAACAGGAGTCTTCCATTCATAGAATTGTGCAGACAGTGAAGGTCTCCTGTTCGCAAGAAAAATTTGCTTTGCTATTTGACCCTAAATTTACTTTCAGATCTGGCATGTGAAAAGCAATTATGAACATTTTAAAATTAGAGTGGCTTACAGCAGGTGTGTGAGGATAAAGTGGAAAACTTAGGTATCTATAAAATTGATGATATAATTTTGCAAAGATCCTATTAGTCCTTTAACGCTTGCAACAATGTTTAATATTTAGGGCTGCAGTCTGTTTTAATTCTGATTTAGAAAATTCACACTGACCTAAGAAACAAGCCATAAACATATAGATAAGGACAGAATTTGGGAGTTAATCTTACAATGTTACTTTACGGTAATGTTAAATAGGTCAAAAGAAAAGAGATTTCTTAGTAAAGATTTACCTCTCATCTCTACAAATAAAGACCAGATAAAGGAATTTCCTTATTCATCCTTCAAACTTCAGCAGGTTTGAAATTAGCCATGGCAAAATGTCCATTTCAAAGAAAATTTTGGAAAATTCCAGAAGATTTGTACTGAGAATTCAAGGGAAGAATTCTCAGCCTTACCTCTAACTTTCATTTTTGTAACATGGTCTGCAAACACAGTAAGATCTTCCTGGATAAAAGGTAATTAACAAACCAAAGTTTACTAGACCTGCTCACTCAGTAAGTCCTGACAAAAAAGGGGAATTCAAAGCCTCTATTTATTTTACATGTTTCCTTACAGAATCTGGACAGCACTCAAGCCCTGGTTTTACTTCTCAATTTATTTGAACTTTATTTGCTCTCTTGTCGTTACTTTCCCTAAGTCTCTGTTAAAGAGTTGAAGAGTAATGGAAACAAATTCTGAAAACATCCCAGGGGCTGAGCTTATTGGGATTGCCATTGTTGGAATTTGATTTACCACTTACGAAAGAACGCAGTGCTTGATCAGATTTCAGATAGTCTATAATGACTAAAAGAATTCATGAAATATTCATTTTGAAATTATGCTTGAGCTTTTAAAAAAAGGTCACAAAATATCATTTAGCAATTCAGAATTAAACTTCAGACCCAAAGGAAGATTTAATCATTTTGGCATAGGATACTAGTCAAAAACTGCTAATTTCTGCCTGTTGCTCTTTAGCCTCAGAGTGTCCAAGTCTTTAGTCATCTTAATGGTGGTTACCACAAAGTTCTCCCATAGTCTGAAGTCCTGCTCTGCACATACTGAGAAGCACCTCAATATTATTGGGGCCCCATGTGAATCAGATGAGCTGAGCAACCAAGTTTGCTTCCACCTGTCTGCTCTTTGTGTCTCTGGCTAGTGGCAGTTTCACTCAGAAGCGTGTAACCGTAACAGAAATGGTCACGGAGCAACATCAGACTAATGACAGCAAGAGAAGCTCAGTTAACGTTCATGAGTAACTTTGATTGGGATGGGTTAAAAACTGTCATTCTTAAGTGTCTGTGACCTGTGTCAATATTGATGAACCAGAATAAAGGATGTGGAGTATGGTTTTCTTAATTTCACACCTTAAGGAGAGTCCCAAGTCTGCAACTAACTGTGTATACAATTATTTTGCTTTCAGTAGGTACTGGGTTCACAGAAGAAGGGCAATAATGGTGTTTCCCAACACTTCTTTTTTCTTAATTTCTGTCTTGCCTTCATTTTTGGTTTAACATCAAGCAGGGCAAGACAGAGCATTGAAAACATACAAGATGATTGCTGTTGCCCTGGAGAATCTGATGTGCACTTGATCAGTTTAGGCACTCAACCTGACTTACAGTTGTTTTGGCCTTAAGAAGTCAGCAGCATCTATTTTAATAATTTTCTATCCTTAGGAACAGCTCTTCAGTCAAAACAATGAGAACGATCCTTCATTGTAACTTATTCAGGAAACTAGTTAAAAAGATCACAAATAAAATAGTATTTCCCACTAGTTTTGATTTTTCAAGATTCCCAGCATCAAGAAACATTGTCCCTTTGAGAAATAAGGCACAAATTTACCTTAAAGTAATAATTTATGGTGAAAAATTACATGCCTTTTATTTCCTTTCTTGGGCTCTTAAATGATACTGTTAGCTTGGCTTATAATAGAGCTTTATTTGCATTCTGAAATAAGTGCTAAACAGGTGAGAATGCAGTAGACTTGGTTCTAAAATGCACTATTGTTGCTGGCATTCTGAGCTTTCTTGCAAGATCATGTTTAAATATCTTCTGCTTCCTTAAGGCCTCTGTAAAAGCAGGGTATTATTGCTGTATTGAATTCAGGGGAATTCACTGAACAAACAAAAGATCTACCAGCTATTTAAAGTTTCAACTGAGGCATGAAGGAGTAAGCTAAGGTTTTACACTAGAGTATAACAAAATAACATCTTGATTAATGTTGGCCTATGAACTGTTTGGGTAGCTTATATTGTCTACTATTCAGGCCAGCAACATTCAGACCAGCTCAGCTTTTATCTTGTTCTAACCTTGATCCTATAACACCAAAAGCTATTTGTATTCCCTGTGTGATACCATCAGCTGTCCCAGATTCCATGTCATGTCAGCAAAATTAACACAAGGTTTTCAGTTCTGCACAGCTCTGGTGTACTCTGTCTCCTGCTCCCTTTCAGGGATGACACTGACTAGCACAGCGTTTACTCTCAACAGCTGCATGCATTTCTGAACTGTTCAGTTTAGACAGATTTTAGTTAACTCCGTCAAATACTTTGCTTCATGGCTGTTCATAGATCTTTACAGCCATCTAATTTAGTGATTGTACATCCTGGTCGTAAGAATCACGGGACACTTAAAATTCTCCTTGTTCCACATTTTATGGAGGAACAATAACTTGTTCGATATGTGGGATTTTCAAATTCTGGTTAATTTTAGAAATTTTGATGTAATTGAATGCATCTGCATTTGAATGCCTCAGTCTCCACTCTTACAAACCCATATTATTACTAAAATGACTTCAATGGAAACCCAGGAGGAATATTTCACAGATTTTGATGGCTTCCTTTTTTTTTTTTTTTTTTTTTTTTTTTTTTTTTTAAGCTTAGACTATTCATTATATGTGCATTTTGATTTTTTTTATTAAGGAAAAAATCCTTAAGAATGGCATGGAATGTGTTTTGCAGACCTGATGGCTTTATTAAAGTGAAAACAAAATTAAAATGTTCACTAGGAGGCTGTAATAAAGGAGTAGTCAGAGTCCATCTGCCTCCCCAAGCTGAATCAAACCTTGTTCAATAGCACATTATGCCATCAGAGTAATAGAATTATGGAATATTTGAGGTTGGGAAGGATCTGTGGTGATGGTCTAGTCTAACCTACCTGCTCAGAGCAGGATAGGCTAGAACATGTTGCGCAAACCCTGTCCAGATGGCTTTTGAATATGTTCAAGGGTGAACATTCCACAACATTGCTGGCCATTCTGTTCCAGCATTAGACCAGTCTTACAGTAACAAAGCTTCTTCTTGGTTTTTTTTGATTTAATTTTAAGATATTATTCTTATTTGATTTATTTTAAAAAACAGTTTGGGCAAAGTTAAGATATGGCTTGCCTTTAAAAAAAAAATTAAAAATCATTGCCTTTGAATTATCTCGTGTACCCCCAGGCTTGCAACTTAGTTTTTACACAGTTTGGAAGATGACGATTCCACAAAGATAACCTTCACCAGATTGGATAGGAAATTACCCTACTAGTTCCTCTACTGGTCAACAAAATTACACAGAAAAGGTTTATCCCAATCTCTCACCGTACCTAATCCTGCAAAATTTTATCAAGAACAGTAATAGAGATATACTTAAAAAATGAGGTTCAAGTGTAAATGTGCTTAACAGCACTTATTTAATTGATTCCATGTCTTTATTTGAAGTCATTTTGTATCTGACAAGTATTATTTAAAACTACTGCCTACTTCTGAAAAAGCTGTTTAGAATTAGAAGGTGTGTTCCAGCTTCTCCTCCTCATCAGCAATATGTTGGCTTTCTCTTTTCTACCTTTACTCTGCAAGCAGTGGCATTACCACTTGTAAACTACACATTTACCGAGCAGCTACAAGTCTAGAGCCTTAGTCTGAAACTCCAAGACATAGGAAACGTAGCATTTTAGGAGCGCTGTGCTTCGTGTAGATGCATGTTGTCCAGCAGAGAACAAAGATTCTTTGGGTTGTGTACAGGAGTGGGTGAAAAGAAGGGGGAAGTTCTCAAGGCAGCCATTTAGAAAGAGATTGACTCCTTTTAAATTGAATTTACAGTCTGTTTGGAAGCCGATTAGCTCCTGAATACATACACATCATGTGTATATATGTATATTTATATACTTGTAAATACATGCATGCATGCAAACATTCTAGGCTTAAATGATTAAATAATAAATCTGAACAAAGGTTAAAATCCATTAAGGGAGGACTGAGATATTGTATTAGAGACATATACACATGGAAGCATTTATTAAGTTTAAGCTCTGGGGGCACATTTCAAATACTGCACCCTTGGACTATGTGAGTATGCCTTCTCCAAATTCAAAAGGTGTGTATTTCTTCAAAACATGACAGATGTAATCAAATAAAAAATAAGACAGTGATAAGGTCGTCATATCATGATGAATGTCTTCTCCTCACGCATTTGGAGTTATAGTTTGTAGGCTGCTTGAAAGTCTTCAGAATACCTGTCAGCACCAGTCTGCTCAGGGAAAAAGGAGGAAGATGAACAGATGGCAACCTTTAAATTTGTGGATTAAAGATAAATTTAGTGGTAAAAGGGAATTACTATTGTTTCAAATTCAAAGCTTTCTATTTATTCTTCTCTAAATTGAGACTTCAGGCAGGACAATTTCTGACAATCGCATTGTTCTTAAAAGTGCTCCTTTCTGTAATTTAAAGGATTTTAATTTATAAATATTTTTTTTCTGTAGCATTATAAAGACATGTGGAAAACTATTGCACAGATATAACACATAGTGCTGCATTAAGCGTGGACTTCAAAGTTCAAGGACTGTCAGAAATAAACGCCTGCCAATATTACCTCCCTTTTCACTAGATCCATTAAAGTCAGATGCATGGGGTTAGCAGGACTGCAAACATTCACAAGACTGAAGCCAACAGATCACTCAATACAGGATTTTTATGATCTGTGTTGCTTGAGAAAATATTTTAATGCATTTGCAATATGAAATATACTATAAAGGGCAGCACAACTGATAAAAAATAGATACAGTATGCAACAGCTCTATATGGGGCTTTTAGATTTTTTTATATCCTAATTATACTTGCTTGTATTTTAGGGTAAAATTATGTGTCATAAAGAAGGTAGTACGCTATGAGTAGACAGTGCACTTTTGCACTTCACAGCTTCAAGATAACTTACTAAAATATGAAAAAAGTCTTGTGTTTTAGTAGTCCATTGGAATAATGTTTGGGTTGAATCTGTATATCTTCAGGGAATAAGAATGTATTTTTGCAAATATACTAGAGCAAATTTTTTCCAGTTTCTTATGTTTCGATAAAATTTTATCCTCCACCAGAGTGGGTACTTGACTGAAAACAGGCCCCAAACTAGACTTTAAAGGTTCTTTTGTCATCTATACAGCCAGCAGAACAAAGTCAAATGCTTGATGCTTTTTTTTTTTTTTTTTTCCCCCAGGAAGATAGTTAGCAAAACTAGTTACGTTAGCAGGAATGCTGTGAATTGTACCCTTGAGTTCACTATGTAAAATGTAAGACACCCACTTAAACTCCTAGGAAAGGCAGCCTCTCAGTCAGAGGATTTTAACTAAATCTTAAAATGTTTTCTGGAATAGTATAATCTTTGGTATATTAGATATTTAATGTGAAATTAAAACAAGAGTTGTTCATTCTGAGAAAGCTGCTGACGGCTTTAATCTCCAATACAGGCTTCAGAACCAGTGAAAGATTCTGTCAGCTCCCTGCTTTAAAAATGCATATGTGTGTGTGTGTAGACTAGGACACCTATAATTTACCATCTTTTGTGGTCAAAGTTTGTTTCTTTAAGAGCTTTCCATCCCAGGGAGGTATCAGGCAATCAGCAATTTCCCAGGACAGCCAGAGGGATCAAAAACTTTTCCACAGCATAAAGAACTGCATGTGGCCATATCTGCCAAAGCCGATTCATTTGGAGAGACTATCCTTCCTCTTAGCTTAGTTTTAAAGCAATTCAAAAATCTCCCACTGCTGTGATGAAGTATTGGACTGTGTTTTAATAAGGCATTAGGAAATGGCTGACTAATAGTACTTTGAATGCACGGTCACTCATGCTGGTGTAGGTTGGCAGCCTGCAGTGTCGCACGGTGCTGTGACGTGAGCAGGTGACCTCAGGGGAAGGAGGGAAGGGATGGACCTGGGCAGGCAGGCGCCAGGGAGGTGCTCCAGCAGTCAGCCAGGGATGCTGCAGCTGGGGAGCGCTGGTCCTGTCTCCTCGGCGGTACAAGTTTCACAGATTATCCCAAGCAGCCATCTGTCAAAGGACAGGAGGATACACATACCTCAAATATTTACGGTGCCTGTACTTTGAGAATGAGATAATTCGTTCACATCTGTGAACGGGCCACTTTTAAAACATCAAAATAAACCATCTGGCTGCGCAACTGTTTCTAATTACTTCCCTGCCTAGACTGTAAACTTCGGGGTTTGGCACCGGCCTCCTTCCCAGAGAGCTGCCCAAATCCCGCTCCCAGGCAGCTAATCAGAGCCACTGCAGCACGGGGGGAGAGCGCTGGAGCCGGGCTTGTCCAGCTCGCAGCTCTCCGCGTGCCTGCCGGGTCTGTCCGGCTGTCTGTCCGCCCGTCTGCAGGAGCGCTCCAGGTGCGGCTCAGCACAGCTCGCACCATGTTCGCACAGGGGCTGCTGGGGCTGCTGCTGCTGCTGCTGGGCCCCGCGCTGCCGGCCGGGCCCCCGGCCCTGCGGTAAGTGTGGCTCTCAAGTCTCACGGCGGGTTGCGACTGATTTTGAGGTGCCAGGAGTGTGGAAGCTGGGGTTGCGGAGGGAGCAGTGGAGCAGTTTGTTGGCTCTTCCTCTGCCTGCTTAAAAGTGACAGTGAGGGAAGCGCTCTGGGTCACTGGGAACATCAATAGGTAGGTGCCTGTGCAGACTGCAGAGTTATTTTCAACGATGTATTTGATGCCCAAGACGAACACTTGAAAGCAGTGAAGGGGGAAAAGCTGGATAGTGATGACTCTCTACACCCAAACCTCTAAATTCTGCTGCCTGAGTGGAGCAGGCACCTGGACACAGACCCCTGCTTATTGCTGCACTTTGGTGGTGGCACAGCAAGGCACACTGCCCTTCACTCCCATCTCCATCACAGCCAGCTCACACTGGCTCCTAGAGCCAGCAGCTTCTTTGCTCCAGAGCCTTGCAAAATCTACTATCTGAGAAGGTCGGGTTCTACTCTTCTGCATCTTCAGTATCGCTTACAGTTGTGAAGACCTATTTTTGGCCTGAGCAGTCCTTTGTTCTTTTTTTCCTATGAATCAGCTCCTGATGAGACAAAGTGTGATTTTTCCTGAGTATCTCCTGAAAGTCCTGATGTCCACGTGCTCCAGTGCATGGTAAAATTACATGGCAAAGCTGCAAATCTACAGATCTAGCATTGGATTCTGCTGGCTTTACTAAAGCCACAGCCACAAACTACACTGTTTCATGGAAAGCTGTGATTACTTTGGTTTCCTTTTCAATTGAAAGCATGAATCATATATATCTGACAACCAGAAGGATTACTTTGGCAAACATATTTTATTAGAATCAACCATAAGTTTGCTTTATGCTGTATATTCCTGTTATGCTACCCAGATGTTTGGATGTATATGGTGTCTCTAAATTTTTTGAATTAATTAAGATCAAAATGTTTCATCATAGATAATCAAATTGTACGTGCCTATGCATATATACCAGATATGCCTGATGAGAAAGTGTGGTTAAAAAGGTAAGTAAAATAAAGTATAAGCATTTCTGCAGAAAGCAATGAGATTTCTGATGAAAACGAAGAAAATTGGGTGATTTGAGGCAAGTAATAATTTGCAACCATAACTGAAGCGGTGGTAAATAGAATATTCTGGGTATTGGCTGAAGTCAGTGGCAGGAGGATGGTTTCCCATGAGCCAAGCTCTCATGGGCTCTGAGTTGCAGCCCCTGCCTTTGACGGCAGCTTATTCTGTTTGCTGTCCTGCACAGGAGCGTTTTGGGTATTCCTGCTTCCTGCCGGCTGTCCCAGGCTGAGTCGGAGCTCAGGTGCCGCATCCCAGGCGGGAAGCTGTGCAATGACAGAGGCAGATGTGAGTGTGGAGTCTGCATCTGCCAAGTGACTGAGTCTGGCAAATACTACGGCCCGCTCTGTGAGTGCCACGACTGGGTGTGCGAGACCTACGATGGGAAGATCTGCACGGGTAAGGAAGCCCCGATGATGACAGAAGCTTGGAAAATTAGGAGTATATATTAAAACCAGAATTATGCTTGGAACACAGCACACTGATACAGTAGAGACGATTATGTGTGGGTTCCTGAACCATGACTCTAAATGGAATTGTGGGCACATCCAAAGATTTTTCCAGATTAAAGAATACATGTTACAGGCACTGTGACTGCCATAAAATGGGACTTAGCCTAGGGCCAGATTCATCTGCATCAGGGACAAAAGCAGAAGTTGCTTTGGGTTCGAGGCTCTGCAAAACGTGTTTTAAATCTAATACAGTATCTAGTATTATTCACATTTTTATATATTTTTTAATTTGAACTGCTTGCCTAATAATGGCTTATGGTATTTACTCAGGCTTTAAACTATCTCCAAATGATCAGTTTTGTCCTGTGATTATTATTTTTTTCTTCTCCTACTATGAGAAAAAAGACTTGGTGTAAGAGATACCACACAGAGGCCATAGAAATATGAAAACTCTGTTTTTCTCAAAGTAATGATGATGCTTTCCAAATAAAGACTTAAACCAATGTAACTGTATTGTGGTTCCAGGGATTTCCCAACTGACACTGTATTCTTTAATAACATACATTTCTGGGACAGGATTTAGTCCCTGCCAGTTGTTGGAACATGTCGCTTGGTTTACATCTAAACATTATCACTCTTTCATGTTTCCAGCTGTCTTTACTTAAGTTTCTGGGTTATTTCGGTCAGATTTTCATCTTTCTTTTTTTTTTTTTTTAATTTTTTTTTTTTTTTTAAAGCAGCTTAGAATAGGATTTTATAAAAAAGCAGGGAGAAGAAATGCCATCACATTCCTAAGGGGATTCAGTCTGGAGCTTGATGAAAGAGGCCAGAAGGGTACTTCATTTCTAGTATCCCTGCTTCAACAGCTTTACCAGATTCACAGAAACGTATCATCTTTTCAGGCCAAAACCTGCAATTAGGTCAATGGGAATGTTACAGGAATTCTTCTAGTAAGAGGACAATACAAATGCATTCCAGCAGTTGGTTTGGCAAATTATGTAGGAAAAAAAGAGCAAACTTATTTTAGCAACAATTTATCCAGGAAGTCTAGTAATAACATGAAAAAATCAAGAATGGGATTATGAGAAAAAGATTTATATTTGGCACCTATGACTTTGGAGTTCTGTAGAGAAACTCATTTATAAACTCTGCAGTTAGCAGTGTTAAATCCCCCGTCATAAGAAATATCATAGCATTTCAGTGCTTTGCTGCCCCAAGCATGAATTTTTTGACTGGTAGTGTGATTTCGAAGTGCGTGCTGTTGTTGCTAGGTTAACTGCATAAAGGGAAATTGAAAGGTCCTTCAATTTTAATATTCTGCTGTAAATTCCACCATCATGTTCCTGTTAATATCATGAACAGTGGCTGCAAGTTTTGTCAGTGCTTTGGTGGTAAAGGGTGCTGACAGAATAAACAGAGCCAAGAGACCTCTTAACAATATTAGCTTTTGGGTAGCAATTCATGCAGCATTTCAAAGATGTGAATGCTAAGTGACTACACGTTTTTTAAAAACCAATTTTCTGTACTTGTCACTTTGTCACTCCTAGCTGGAGTATTGAAGCCGCGTTACCACTGAGATGTGAAATAATTTGAATTCTCTCTTCTGGAAAAAAAAATAAGTAGTAAAAAATTCAGTACAAAGTCCTGGGGAGGGAAATAACGGTGAAGGGTGCAGGAGTTTTGCTTGCTTCATTTGGGTTTTTTGACTGTTGTGCTGAAGGTCCAGCTGACTTTGTTGCAGTCCAGGGCTGCCCAGCACTGCAGGGTAGCAGCCTCAGGTAACTCTTTCAGGGCGGGGATCCAGGTGGTGAAACACCTCCTTTCAGGCTGTGCTTGTTGCCCTCTTCATTTTTCCCCCATGTTTTTAGTCACTGAAATTGTGTGTGTATATGGGAGGAAGGGAGCCTAGCAAAGAAGGTCAGATCTAGGATAACTGGCAGGAGACTGGACCTTATGTTGTATGAATAATATTTTCTCCTACCCAACTATTCAGTGAACTGCATCCACTGATGTTTCTTAACATTATATCAGCAGACTGATTTCCAATGTATGACATATTTCCCTTTCTTTGCATTTTTGGGCCCATTTTTTCACTAATGATGAAATTGTATTTCCTCTAAGTGAGTAGTCAAAATGTTTTACTGCANCCTTTCTTTGCATTTTTGGGCCCATTTTTTCACTAATGATGAAGTTGTATTTCCTCTAAGTGAGTATTCAAAATGTTTTACTGCAGGTCTATTTCTGTTTCCTGATTTGTTTTTCATCTTTTTATTTTGACATTTGCTTTCCTGTTTCATTGCGGATCTCTCCTGATACAGACGACAACAGTAACTGCTGACTGGTACCACATGGAGAACTGCTAAACACTCTTTCAATATCCCTCTAGAGAGCCGTGGTATTCGGGGGTAATGCTGTTTAAAACAAGCTACTTTTCAAGCTGGCAGAGTGATTCCTTTTTCAAGTGACTGATGTCTAACCTCCAGTGATGTTCATGTTCAGAGATGGGCAGGCAAAGTTGTTTGAGCCACGAATGCCAAAGATAGCTGTGTTTCCCTGCCAGTCAGTTCAGACATACCTCCTTGTTCAGACATACTTCCCTTGCCTGTCCCAAGCTAAACAAAAGATTTAGTTGCTCAATATGCAGCTCATTATCTTAAAGACACTTTCTGTGTCAGATCCACTTTCTGGACCAGTTGTTGAACGATCGTATTTTGGAGGGAGAAGGCCTGAAGGTAAAGAAAAAGTCATGTCCATCCTAGTGATGCACTTTTTCTAATAAAACTTGTCTAAAAATGGGAAAAAGATTATGCCATGAGTAATAAAGAAGAGCAGATGTAAATGTTTCTGTCCTTTTACTTTCCCTAGACAATTCTTTGCTTTATTTCCATCCCATTATGTTTCCAGGTGCTTTATAGGAAGTTCCAATAATTTTTTTTCCTTTTATCCCACTGGGATTGATAAAGCAAGAGGTGATCCCTCATGGAGTCAGAAACAAAGAAGAGAGAAACCAAATACTGTGGTCTGAGTCACTGAGTCTCCTGTCCTCCTCAGTGTCCTTTTTATCTGCCTGATGTATCATGGGGTGTAGAGGAAATTGAGTAGATACTGTCGTTCTCTTTGCAATGTCAGGGACATCTTTATTTCATCTTTTGTTGCTGATCTTCAAGGAGATAAGCTAAGAGGAGGAAGAGGAACCAAAACCAATCAAATCCCCAAAGGATTAAGGCTCCATTCAGAGCAGACAATATATTTGTTGCTGTTTATTTGCAGATAGTAGTTCTGACCTCAGCTGCATATTGCCTCAGGCTTTCTTAACATAAGTGAAACCCATGTTGTGTGCAAGTGAAAGCGGAATACAGGACTAATTCCTGTCACATCACTGCTTGATACCTATTTCTCTGTGGGCTTTTCTGCAGTATAGTGGAAAATCAATTTTAGTGAATTCTTTTTTCTTTTATTTTTTTGTTTTGTTTTGGTTGGGGTTTTTTGAAGGGGTTGTTTGGTTTTGGTTTTGGTTTGGGTTTTTTTTTGGTTTTTTGTTCCTTTTTTGGTTTTGTTTGTTATTTTGGGGTTTTTGTTTGGTTCGGAGTTTCTTTGTTTGTTTTGGGGTTTTTTGTTTAATCTTTTTTACTGCGTCTCTGGTTAATGAAGATAGAAAAATTAAATTAAGCATAGACTTCCTTGGCCAACTGAAGTGGAACACTTCAGATGTTCTGAGAACGGACCACAGGAACTGCCAGCTGGGACATGTGACAGTATGATTGCACAGTATGATACTGCTTGTGCAGTATGATGTAGTTGGTGAGACCAAAAGACAGATATAATTCGGTGACAACATAGACAGCAACATATGAAGAAAGTTTGTCTTTGTTCAGAACTATAGTCATTATCTTTGGTTATTTTCATAGTTATTAAGATTTTATAACAATTTTTTCTTCCAAACTGAAATACCTTTTACATCTACTGAAAAATGGTGGCACAGTGTGATTTTCCATAAGTACTTGCTGTGGAACTTTAATTGCTGATTTTCAGGTCAGTGAAAGATTTTTCTATTTCTTTCTCCAAAGCTGTGGTTGCTGTGGGTGCTGTACCTATTTTAAGACTAGTTCAACAATATAATGTTAGTGTTAGTTGTAGGTTTTCACAGCCAGAAGTGTTATCATACACAACATGAAGGGCAAAAGGATATAAGTGGCATTATTTTCTGATCTGTAAGGTTTTAAACTATGCAGAAAACACAAGTGAAACATTAAATTGACAAGGAGTAGATGTAGAAATAACAAGATAAATCCAAATTAAAGTCTTGATGTAATATGTAGCTATGTATCCATGTGAGTTTATTGGATGTATGGTCCTATATACTAGTTTGAGAGAGTTAGGAATTTGAAAATGGAATTTGGAGGACATTTTGAGCTGTGCTCTTTGCACAGAAGCTGAATAGTGTCTTTAGGTAGAGCTATCAAAGCTGAGTTGGAATGGCTCTAACAACTGTGCTTTTGTATTCATACTGAAGGGACGTCTGACACTCTGATTGTTCATTGAGCAGCATTTCTTGCTGAAAGTGTGAAGGAAAGTCAGCCTGTGACCTGCACTGATTGCCATTTGATCCAAAGTGAAATTCAAAGCCCCAGATTTTGAGAACAGGTATAAGCCTCTTCTCTGTCAGAGGCCATGTTTGCAAAGATTCGGCTGTGGCACATGTGGCCATTGGAGACAGAGCCTCCTAAAACGACCAAGTTAAAAATAGGGCAGGAGGCTACTGATGAAAATGGAGGTGGCAGTTCTGTTCCGACCTAGTTTGTTTTAGTCCGGATTTTAGAACTTGGCGTTTTGTGACATTTCTTCCCAGAGCAAGGGTGTGTAGGTGTGATAATAGCATCCATATTCACCTCAAGACAGGTTCCTCAGGTTCTAGTAGAAGTGAAATCGTGATAGCATAGACCTCATTGCAGGTTCATTGCCTTGCTAAGTGCTCGAGGTCCTGGAAGACTCCAAAAGCACAAGCTAAAGCCTGTATTATCTCAGCTTTATGCCGTTGGCACCTGACCTAGGTAAAATCACTCAGCCTTTGATACACCAACAATAGCTATAGTTTCATATGCAGTGTGTGTGTTCATGGCAATGGTGAGTGAGGCAGGAGGAAGCTTAAGCACAAAAACTGCAGGGGAGATTAATGGAAGGGGAGCATTTGAAAAGCAGCTTATTAAGTGGTATGTCCCTTAATTGCTTAGCCCTCATTTTGAGCACCTTTATCTATAGATACTACTGATGGAAAATAAGTGCAAGTTTAAAAAGTGAAAATGAGTGTGCTGGGCATATGGAAGCAAAAGACTTTTACAGCACCTATCAGAGCTGAAATATACCCACTCAGGCTGTCACCAACAGCAAAACAAGGTGGGGAGCAGCATCTCCTTCAGCTTTTGTCTTTCTGTAGTCTGGGGTGACAAGCTTATCCATTGCAGTGAAAAAACAAACCTTTGCATGATTTTTTTCAAAGCAAATAAATGTTCTGACGTGTGTTTGAATTTTTATGCTCTTTACAGTCTGATAATGAACTGAAGTATATTTTTATTTATTTAAAAGAATGCCGTTTATGAAAAAATGGCTTACACAGACTGTCTATTAATATTTGTGTTTCAGTATCATTATTATGAAAAATATACAGTGAATAGGAAGTAGATGGTGTATTTAATGTTACAGAAGTGTTTATTAATGATTTTAACTGCTTCATCTATGGATAGGTTTCAGTATGTGTTCTCTTGAAAGCCTTTTCTGGACAAACTGACTGGCTTGGTATAATTTTCTATGTTTATTAAAAGTTTTATTGTTGACAGCTGGTCCTGTAAAGGACTTCAGACAATCATCACTTATGGCACTGGACTGTAGACCTTTCAGTGTTAGTGCTCCCAAGTAGTTTGTCTTGATAAAGAACATGCCACTGATTAAAAAAGTTCCCATGAACTTTTCTGGGAGGAAAGGACACATTGCTAGCACTGTCCAGGAAGAAGGGTGATTTGTCCCTAAAAAATACTGGAATTTGAATTTGGCCATGCAAAGAAGGACCCCATAATATACATGAGGTACCAGAACTTATGTGTTTTAACTGGAGGGTGTGGTGGTCAAGGCCACGTTATGGTGTATTTATGGTGTACCACAGTTGTATTGCTGGATTCAGATTTCCTTTGGAGATGGAAGGACTGTGAAGGAAAAAAAAACCCTGTTCTTCTTTCAAACGCTATTTTTAGAGGTTATTTAAAAGCTTCATTTCTTAGCGATGGAGGGAGTAATTTTTGCAGATGGGGGTTTCTGTACATTTGGTACATAGGGAGTGGGCTGGAACACCAGCTTGAGCAATTACGTGACCATATTCTTATACACAGAAGAATTAAAATTCAAGAGAGTTTAACTGGAATTGCACCTGTCCCCTTTCTTGAAAGAGCTGCTTTGCCCTTCTGCCTGTCCACCTGACTGACATCAGTGAGATAATATGGGACACCTTCTTGTCAGTGACCTAAATAGTTCCAGTCAGAGTTTTTGGAGGTGTATCTGGGGCATTTTTGTGGGGAAGGTCACGGGGAGTGCCAGCTCTGACACTGTCAGGAGTGAGCTGAGTACCAACTTTGTGATTTGGAAAACGTCACAGGCAAATGCTGTTGCCTTGGCAGCTCCACGCAGCAGCAGATGTTGTAACTGAAGCACCTGGTCACAGTGTTTTGTTCCTGGGGGCAAATCTGGGGTGAGGAGATTTGTGAGTGGGCTGGGGGAGAATCCTCCCATGCCCCAAACAGACTACCAAAGTCTACCTTTCTCAGGCATGCTTTTTCCAGTTGTCTGCTTCCAGCAGGTCCTGTTCAGCCTTTTAAACCAGGTGGTTTCTGTCATTTTAAATACTGGGGATGTTAGCTTTTATGATCCACAGTTAGAGGCTACTGAATGTAAAAATAGCTCATTTAAGTATTTTTCTTGTTTTGCATATAATTTCCTATTTAATTAAAAGGATGTATTAAAGTTATTTAAATCTTGAAGCTGTGTGGTTGACAGGTAAGAAATGCTAAATCTGACTGTCTACCTTTATTGAAGAGTTCTGTGCATTTGCACTATTATGCGTCTTTTAATTTTGTGTTCATTACGGTTTTCTCCAGTGAACTTATGCAGCAGTTACAAGAGGAAAATGGTTCCTTCCTGGTATTTGAAATGGTTTAGTTTATAAACTTGGTAACATACTTAGTTTACAAACTTGGTAACATATTTAAAGCATGATAAACTGTTAATCATTTATCTTAGTCCCTTCATTTTCTTGAAATGTGGGGAACTCACATGGCAAACAGTTTGGTAACACAGCAGTGTCAGGTAACACAGGTTTCTTGGCACCCCATTTCCTTACGCCAAGTGTTTTAAACAATATTTTGCAGAAAGTAACTGGATACTTGCAAAACTGAATGGTACAAGCTCATTGTCTCAGAAGCCAAAAGCCCCTCTTCTTCTGAAAACCCTCTTCCTCTCAACTTCCTGAGACATCCAGACTAATTTCTTGTCTATCCTTACCCCTTTGGAAATTATTGGATACAAGTAGAACTGGTATATAATTTGAATGACTTTTCAGCAGATGAAGATACAGGCATTTTTAAGAGATGAATAATGAATGGTATTCTGTGAACAAGAGCTAAATTTACATAATCCAAACCATTTACATGTCTGTATCTCCTGTGAGTTTGTGGCTCCTCCCCTCCAGAAATGCAAGAACCACTTCAGATATGGGGAACATGCCTGGTATATGGCACTGAACTGTGATGGTCACAGCATCCAGTTCTCATATCCACCTCTCTTTGCACTTCTTGCAACCAAATACTACAAGGTATGTGTTTTTTTTCTGATATTGAAGAGAGGGGAAGTTGAGGTCAGAGATCAAAAATATACCTCCTGATCATCAAAGGCTGATAGTGACACTCAGAGAACTCCTTCCTAGAGATACAAACTGCCAAGTCTCTATGAG
>VYZQ01041890.1:4180-15443 GCA_013400655.1 Mystacornis crossleyi | reverse complement strand
CCACGGGGGGCACCTCTTCAAGAAGCTGGGTCAGAATCTGATTACCACATTCTGGGGCACCTGGCCTTGTGTCTAACGCATTTCTCTGACAGGGCCACAGGGACACTTAAAGTCCTGAACTGCCCTGAGCATTTTTCTCTGGGACCCCCACTTGCACCCCCAACAAAAATGATGCTTGGAAGCAGAAAATGAATTATGAGAAAGCATGTAAAAGAGAAAGTATGACATTGTTAAGGTTGGAAAATTGCCATTTAATTAGAGTTTGTGTTGTATATCAATTCAATGTGCCAACACTGGCCAGATGCCACCAATGGCCCTGCACTAAAAGAGTTTGTGCAGAGAACATCATAATTTTCTTCAAGGTAAACATCAGAACAATCGTCAAAACTGTTTTCAGTTTTAATCTAGAAAGTACCAATGTTATTTTCTTTTTTGTAAATGCTTTGTGGAATTAAAATTGAATCAAATAAAGATAAGGTCAACTTTCTTCTCAGTTGTGTTTTTCTGTGGAATTACATCTGATCATAGGGTCAATAAAGCACAAACAGTTTACCCTGCATAGATGAAACACCAAATTAAATGTGATCTAAGTGATGTATAATATATATAATATGTGTATATATATATAGACATGATGTATGCATGTATAAAAGATGCTTGCTGGCACATACAAGTTTCACACAGAAAACCACAAGGTAGCACTGTAAGGTGACCATTCAGCTCTGCTTCAGGAATCCCAAAAGTGATAGTTCACAATGGCTTTTCCTTGACTGCAAGTGTGATGGGACTATGAAGAAGTGGATTGGCTGTGCTTTGTCAGACAATATTCTTCATTGCAGGAGCATGAAAATATTGTTAACATATGCCCTTTAATAACAAAAATATAATAATAATCTCAGCCAAAACTCTAAAAAAATAACTAATTCATATAACGTCTGTATACATCCTCCAAAAACTTTTCACCTCATTTTAAACGGCCTGAAAATGTGAAACATTTAAAAATTATTATATACCTTAAATATCCTTTCAAAATATGTTTCAGAAAACATACTTCTGATTTTTTTCCATATGTCTCAATCATACTTATCCAATTAAAATAATTTCTCCTGCTTTTTTGTATAGTGAACACATTCAGTTTTGAAAGAGACAGAAATTAAAATCTAAGAAATAAGAATTTCATTTTGAGGCGAATTATTTTAATGGACATTTTTGTGTGTGTATGTCTGTGTTTCATATGAGTAAAAAGAAAAGGTATTTTTCTAAAAAGTATTTTCTAGTTCATTTATTTTCTAGAATATTTTATTAGCCTAGAAACTTGCTCATACAATGCCAGCCTTATTGCAATAGTCATTTACTGTTTAGATCACTAAATGTAAATACTCCATGTTTTATTTAGAATAAAATCTTTTGAGCCATCAGTGTTTTATTTGTTCTCGTGCATTAATTTAATTTGAGAGGACACAAAAACTACTTAACAGAAAATATACAAGCGGAAATAATTTTTGTCGTGTTGAAATAGCAGCACTATTTAGGATTTAACCATTGGCACTCATTTAAGATCTATTCCCTCACTGTTACTTCAGTGCACAGACTGTGACACTTTGGAGAATCAGGAGCTATTCCTCTATCAAAATACCCAGTTCTGCTCCCTGCAGAGGCAATGTATTTTGAAGGCTTTGATGTCACTACAATGAAGTAAACCAAGTTTCTCAATATTGTCCCTTTACACCTATGACTGAACACTGCAAGCACTGATATTCTGTTCTGGAACAGTCACCACCAGGTAGGAGATTATCCACAGTGCTTCTGCTCACTAGATTTCACGCTACGCTCCCTTTTAACAGAACATGAGAAACAGAGAGAAGGCCCTTACTATATTTTCCTCAAATCCAAAGCTCCTGGCATTTATTAATTCTCTGTTAGAATGAAAGTTTTATTTTCACAGGACTTCGCAGTGAAGTGGGTCAGCTTGAGAGTATTCCTGGGCTATGGCTGTGGCTACAGTGAATCAGAGCCTCAGATATCAGTCTCTCATATTCCAAGCATATGTTCAAATCCTTCTGTCACTGAAGTGATCTTCTGTAATCTCCTATCTCTACTATTTACTTAGCATGAGTTGGTAAGAGTATTTGAAGCAAAGAAAAAAGTAGCGTGTGTGACACAGAGCAAAACAGATGAAAGTATGGCTCCTGGTCACCAAGGGATGTATCCATCTTCACCTGCCATGGTGCCCAAATGACAGATGTTCCAGATGTTTTGGTTCCAGCATCAGTTAAATAATACACCTTAATGCTTACCTAAATTTCTGTCAGTAGTGAAAAAGGTAAGTCATGCAAGAAAGACAACCCCATAAAATAACAATTAAACAGCCTAGAGAAATGTCAGAAAAAGCCTCCTCGTTTGACTAACAAGTGAATCTGGAGGCACTGCTTGGAAATGCTTCTTTTATTTTTTGTTATTGATTAATTTAATCTTGTAAATATATCACTTTTGATCACGTTATAAAAATAAAACAGCGAATCATATACAAGTTTTTTAACAGCAGCATGTTAGTAGCATGGCTTAACCATTCCCTGAGGAATTGCCTCTTTCATTTCAAGCAACTTTGGCTTTCTTTTCTCTACAATGAAATCACATACCACATGATTCGTCCTGGAATAATCTCACAAAAATCTCACAAAGACGTGCAGAAAAAGGAAGGTGTGAGAAGGAATGAGACAGAAAAGAATACTCCAGCTGACTAAGGGGACAGATTTAAAGGTCACTATCAAAGCAGGCTGCAAAACCAAACATTAGAGAAGACAATAAAATCAATTAGCAAAATTGTATTGCTGATGTTTGAAAGTTAGCTATCTTAATAACAGGATATAAACCTGTCACGTATTAAAACACTTTGGGGCAACTTCATTCACTTCCAAAATAAAAGGTCCATGCAATTTGTATAAGGAATTAGAATTTCTTTAGAAACCTTTTTTGATGAGCATACATTACAGTTTGTATGGACAAAAAGTGTTTACAGAGTAGCTTGAACCTTGGCATCACATTGTGTGGCTTTGCTTCTGTTGCCTGAATAGACGGTGCAGGAGCCACCCTGTGACATCTAAAGTGAAATGATGTGGATCTCCTGGGGAAAAATGCTGGACTCCACCATTTCATTTGGTGTGTGTGGCCATTAATTTGTGATTAATAACAAAGTACAGGAAGAAATAGAGATGAATTATTGATCTGCTTTTGGGCACTAATTAGAACAGGTTTACAGTTAATCTAAAAAGCACTCTTTATCTTGTTGCAACAAGAAAAACAAATTCAGTAAGTCCTCTGCTTTTCTTGTGATTCATAGAATGTATGACTAAGGCATTTATGAACGGACATTTTGGTTTGCAGATATCATTCTCCTCATCAGTCTGTATCTGTAGAAAGAACAGAGATTGTCAGAAGAAACTTTGACAGTCAGCAGGGTTTGGGGTAAATTTTGTCATATGCTAATATTAGATTTGTAGTAGATAAAATGCTTTACTAAGAAAATACAGGCACACTTTACCATTAGACTTTGATCTCATGTTTTGACCACCCTGTAATAGGCCACATTACCAAGTTAGCAATACTAGACTTTACAAAGGGTCATCTTTCAGCAGGATCCTCTCTTACTAATCTTACTTTCACAGTCCCTGGAGGTGTTAAAGAAAAGACTGGATGTGGTACTTAGTTCCATGGTCTAGTTGACATGGTGGTGTTTGGTAATAGGCTGAACTTGATGATCTCAGAAGTCTTTTCCAACCTAGCTGATTCTAAAAGCAACATATTTTAGGTGATCCTCCACTTTGATACAACACCAAAAAAGTGACATAATCCATATTTTAAATGGCAGAAATGAAGATGCCTACATGAAATAGCAGTTCCAATTTAAATTTTTAAAACTTTATTAATTCTCGGTAAATTCACCTTATGAGCTTTGCATTAACATTCACAATCGCCTCACCATTTAGTGTTGTTGATTTTATTATAACTTAAAAAACAGAAAATCATAAAGTCATGTCTCCTTTTTCCCTTGAGGCTTTAAAGCAAGTTAAAATCCACAGACAGAAGAATAAACCCACCTTGTAATTCCTCCTGTCTTCTGCTGCCTCCAGATTCTTAGACCTCAAATTGAGCATGTGCAATGAAGAGTCACTGGAAATTCTGGTTGCTACTCTGTATATTTATGTGTGAGAGAGAGTGTGTGTGTGTGTGTGTGTGTGTGTGTGTGTGTGTGAAGACTGAAGATTGCAAAGACAAGTACTAGCAGTCAGGAGACACCAGAATTAAAATTTGCATCCACAACCTTGATTGGCTTCTTTTCCACATATATTATGAAACAATGCACAATGAATTAATGTATTTTTTCATGAGATCTCCATGTCATTCAGTACACAAAGTAACAACATAAACTAATGAATATGTTCTTTTCTTCTCTTTGTTCAGTGTTATCACCCCATTTAAATCCTAATTTGAAGACAGAATTATTATTTTCCTCAATTACTCTTCAGTAGTACTCATTACTACAGTGTCTTAGTGCTTCAGATGCTGAGTCCCATTTCCTCAACACCTATATACTGGGAAGGCCTTGATCACATATTTAATAGAAAACAAGATCAAAACACAAAAATTATAATTAACTTATAGGGCATTAATTTGAGAATATTAATTGTGATTTTTAAGAGCAATTGGTGATAAATAAAACTACTTAAATTTATAGCATAGCCCCCGTATCTGCTGCAGTTACAAGTGCTCTATTGCCATCAATCAGATGCACCATCTTACCCTAACCAGACTGTATCTTCTCTATTGTCCCAGAAATAAGAAATACAGTTATTTAGTATCTATAAGAAGTTTTGCTTCTTTTAATAGCTTGTTAATTTTCAGTCTAGAAATTTTGGAATAAGAAAAAAGGGAATCACTTAATTTGGGTGGCATTCAACCTCCTCAAGTAAAACATCATCCCCTTTTCCTGGTAACTTGCAAACAATCCTCTGCCTCAGCCAAAACACATTTTTCAATTAATACAAGTCACTTTTTTTCATCTACATGAACTGTCTTCTGTGTAATCAATTAGCCAAAAATCTTTATGAGAACAGCAGTGTTGTAGTACATGTGGCCACAGCCACAGGGTCCACACATTACTGGTGGACAAGCTCCCAAGGCACTGAGATTTAAGAACGCAGTCATAGCGAGTTCCCATGTTCCCCCGGGAACTGTGTTTTGCATATTGTTTCGCTGTTGGTTTAAGATTTCCCCACCCAGTTTTATGTATGCCCTTATGTTTAGGTATATCCCTTATAGAATATGTATGACTTCTGGAATGTTCTGCGGTATTTGGTACCCCCATTTGTTAATTCAAATAGAACCCTCCCCTGAACTGTCCCCATTGGGTGTTTCCCCCGTCACCTCCCAGTTTACCGAACCCCATTGGCTGTAACCCTTTATCCTGCCCCTTTTCACCCCCATACAAGAATCCTTGCACAGGGGTTCCTTGCTCTTCTGCCTCTGATTTTTCACCTGCAATAAAGGATTGGAAACCATGCAGAGAGTCCCTTGTCCTTCGCCTCTGCCAGCACTCCTTTGCCATTCGGCTTGCAGCTTGCTCCTCGCAGGGGAGCCAGCATCGGCTGCTCTACTGCAGCCAAGTCTCGTCTGCTATAGTGCAGCTGTCCTGTCCTCAGGGACACCTCCTGCAGCGAGACGCTGCGCAGCCCTGGGCAGCTTGCGGTCAGCGTCACAGCAGTGCCCAATTCCCAGCTCGTGTTCCTTGACTCACTACCCAACAGCCCAGCTCTGCAAATTGCAATTACCAGCCCAGATCTATTATCTCAGTTTCATTTGATTCCTTGATTGAGAGAACCATTTGGATAGCAAAATTGTTGTCCCTAATCCGTCCATATGCCAATCCTTCTTGTGGTTGGTAAGAGCATACATAATGCTCACCCATGGAATCCCTCTCACAGGGATTCCTCAGAAGCTGGAACTCTGCACACAGATAAATATTTCTGCATTTGAGTACAATGAAGTGGTGCATATTTTTCCAAATTCCAGTAGACAAATGTAATGATTGTACATGCTACTCTGGAGCCCAAATATTTCAATGCATACTTTCAAAAATTTCAAGGTTTTAAGTATTGCATATTGATTTAATTGTCTAAATGAGTAATTATCAATTTCTGAAAGGTTTTCTTCTTACTCTGTGACAGAATATTTTCATTTTGTCATATATGTTGCAGAAACAGGCAAAAGAGGATGGGGATATATTGATAGAAACAAAGCAACAGGGTTGCAAAGAGATAGTCGTTCAACTTTGGTAGAGCAGCTCTACTGCATTCAGGTGATTCAGGCCAGTTCAGTAAGTATAAGTGCCCCATACATCTGTCATTTAAATTTTGGAAGATTTTATTAATGCACATTTTTTTAATGAGTTAACACACAAAGAATAAAAAGTCAGGCAAAAAACCAAGATACAAATCAGCTTGAAGATGCATCTAAGGAAACTGCTGAACTACTTTATAAAGGACTTCTTTCTCTAAATATTTGGGACATTTTTCCTAGCTATTTACTTGAGAATCAAAACCTGTGTATACATTATAGCAAATGTGGAAGAAAAACCCCTTGAACAAACAGTGAATCACGTGCAGTTTAGTCTAAAAAAGGCAACTCCACAAGGAGCCACTAGAGTATAAGAAATTTCACTTATTTGTAAATTCGTGAGAAATACAGTTAGTGAAATCCAGGCAATGAATTAAGAATGGTTCTGAGCAAAGGGGGGAAATTGTACATACTGTATAACCGACAAAGAACAGTTTGACATCCAAATACTGAGAAAAATACTGAATATAAAATAAATAGTAACTGAGAATATAAAAACTATTTTCTATTTCACAGCTGCCAATCTAGTGGTGAAGTACATCGTTTGAAGGTGTTGTCCTTTGTTCAGATAAAGAACGAAATGTTTGCAAGAGGCATGAACTATGTCATCTATCTTTCTCTTGTATTTCTGAGTTGCCTGCCCATCTTTTAGTTAATGATTCTCTTTCTCAAAACAGTTGTTTTTAAAGAGAAAATTTGGCTATTAGCTCCATTTTCTGAGTATACAAAAACTAGCAGTGTGGCTGTTATATTTCATAACATCAAAGAGCTGGCAACATTATGTGCCAAACTGTCCCAAGTCCAGTTGTGTACTTCTAGCTACTCATACCGTTGCGTACTTTGATATGTGTCTCATATCCTTTATCAGTGACTCCTGAAGGTTGCCAGTCTGCCCACTCTATGTCAAGCTGATTAGATACAGAATCATATATGCTAAGAACAAGTACCATAACAAGGGAGTTGGAACTAGATGATATTCAAGGGCCATTTCAACCCAAGCTGTTCTCTGGTTCTATGATGGGAGCTTGCCATGACAACTATTAAGATTTTCCTTTCAGCAAGATGAATTACTTACAGGATTTTCAGATAGACTACATTGTTATGAAGAGAAATATTTGCCTGACCAAAAATTTTAAACAGAATTCAACATCAAATACGGCAAGTGTGTTGAGTTTCATTTTTGTTCTCTCACAAACACCTGTTTCCCACTGTATCATAAAAGGTTATTAGACCAAATCTTTCTCCCTTTCTCCATGTCAAAATCTTTCTGTCAGGACTCTGGCATATAAAAGGCTGGCATATAGATAGCAATCTATTTTTTAATCTTCACCACCAAAGTTAAGCATGCACACGACTTTTTCTCTGTCTTCCCAGTCATATGCTCTGCTCATATGACAAATCTGGCATTTGGAGGGGAAAGAATTAGTCACTGGAGCAGCTAGGGAGAACTAAGGATTCCTTACAAAAGCAGTGCCTTCAAACCATGTGTCTGCTACTCATCACTCCCTTCACATGAGAATTCTAAAATACTTGGCATGTTTTATGGCAAGTTGCCTTTTTAAAAGTAGAATTATAATAATGAGAACTCTCTGACAGCTGCCCCAAGGTTTGGAATATGAATACTGGTCCCAGAGGCAGATGAGAGGACAAAGTGCAGATGAAATGGAGAGATGCGAGAGGTTATTAGCTTGAGACGTGGCCAAAATGTATCTTGGAGATCTTTATGGCATAGCTATGCTGTTATGTGTACATCACTGTTTTAGTTTTGGTTGGGTGCTCTTTAATGTATATTATATATAAAACAAGATTACATAGTTATTATGTAGTTGTTAGACCTGAAATAGCATTTAGCAATCTTCAGAAAAGGTTATGAAATACAATAATAAAGAAAATGGCATTAGTATGTCATATGTCATGACTCTGAGATGAGCTCAACTGGTCAGACAAATAGCTCAACACTGTACTAATAACACCGAGTTCGTGATTTTGATCTCCATAGGAGCCATTCACTTAAAAGCTGGACTTGATAATCCTTGTGTGTCCCTTCCAACCCAGAATATTCTGTTATTATTCTGTGAATATTTTGTATTAGGTAGTGGATTAATTACATACAGAGGAAAACCTTTGGACCAATTTTATTTCTTTTGTTAATAAATTAATTTTATATTTACCCAAATATACTGTTATAAAATCCTAATTCTTTTTCTGTAATCTTTCCTTTTCAGGGACAAATACTGAAAACTACTGGTAATAATTAGCCAACTAGTTCAACTATATAGACAGTCTGGGAATAGATATGCACAATCATTCCGGCAGCATCAGATACTGTACACAGAACCTGTGGAAACTGCTGGGAGCCACTATCAAGACTGGGAAATAGGATATGCTGTGAGATCATCAGGAAACATTTCTATTATTTTATCATCTGTTGAAGAACATATGCAAAGCAGCCCATTCCTCATCTAGCTTAGCAAAACACAGTTCCTTTAGCAAGAGATGAAGAAAGCTGAGCACCTCTTGGCTCGGGTTGAGCCCCTTTTAGGATTGTAACATATGGAATATGCTATCATACAGTTTTTAGCGGCAGCAATGTACTAAGGATTTACAGAGCCCTGACACTGTACAAGGTGAAGTCTGCTAAAATCTCACATTATATGAGTCTTAATTTTTCCTCTTAAAAATACCTGATACCCAGTAAATATATAGTAGAAATGTTCTTAAAAGAATATTTTACTTAAGCACTTGACATTTGGGAAATAGATGAGGTAGAGGTGCTTCTGAAATTTTAATGTGTGTACCTTTATGTACATGTATAACATTTTTTAAGGATCAGTTGATACATTTTACGCTTATTTTGCACACAAAATGTACAGAAGGACAACACTGTTAAGAGCTCTAAAGCTATTTCAAATTCTGCCTTTTCAAATATTTGAAGTCCTAACAAATTCACTATTTAAACAGTAATTTTAGTAAGTTTTTCCTTTTTTTTTTGCAGTATTTTATACTGATATTCAGTAAAAGCCTTTACATCCAGAGAAACATGCTTTTATCACTCTGAACCTCCCAAGAGGACTTGCAGCACTGAGAGAGTGATCAATACTGTAGAAAACATCAGACACATGCAACTTCCTTTTTCCCTTTAAAGCATTAGCACATAGGGTATGTAACCTGATGATCAAAAACTTTCCTTAAGGTCACTATCTCTGACAATTCTTGAGTGGGAGGAGAAGATACATATTAATAGACTAACAGTAATTCTTTTTCTCTACATAAAATTCAGTGCAAGTATGGAAAAGGAAATACATAGAAAGAAATACATAGTAGAGACCCCTGAGTAGAGCCAGTTACTGAGTACTGTCAGTGAGTACTGCCAATATAGCTAATTTCATTATGGAACTAACTCAAGAGAAGACTCAGTTGATTGTTGTCTTATACAAGGAGTGACATCAGTCCATGGCTCAGTACTGGAAAATAATGCAGCCTTGTGGGACTTTTAAATCTAGCAGGTGGCAGACTGTGATAATGACAAGGAGAAAGACTAGAAGGAAAAGATCGCTTATTTTTAATATCTGAATTCTCTGTTCAAATTCAGGTGAGATTTAATACTTTTTTTTTTCCTTTTCTTTGCCCTCTGCCTGTTTGGAATTTACATGGAGGCAATTGGTCTAGCTTCAGATGGAACCTGAACGTGGCACCTATGGAACACATGAAATTTAAATTTCATTATGACAATTTCTTTCAAGTAGCATATATGAAACTGTGAAAATCCTGACATAAAACACCAGTACCAGCACAAATCACTGTGAATGCAGCATTTATCATCTTTTTCTTCAAATTTTTTCCTCAGTATTATTCTCAAATATTCAAAGGAATATTTGAGAAAAATGTAAGCAGTTCGTATTTCTTTATACTGCTTTTAGAAGATGTTCCTTGGACATCTCTTCCATTATGCAAGTTGCTGTCATGTGAAATGGCTGGTCACTTGGCAGGCATTTTGGAGATGGGATGAGGAATGTGCTGTGCTGAGAGATAATCAGAGGTACTGCTCCAGCAGTCTCACTTCTGTGACCATGCAGAATGGCTGACTCATTTGTCTGGGAAAGCAGAGAACAAAGAAGAAAGATGGGTCTGCAACACAGCTGATCTAAATTTTTTTTCATGATGTCATCAAAGCTACTGATTGTTTATATGTTACCTGAGTGATCTAAAAGATATCTTCACAGAGGAAAGAGAGCATTATGCTCTCCTACAGGCAGGGAAATCCAAGTACAGTAAACTACAAACTGAAAGGATCAGGACATACTTACGTAGTAGGCTACGGGCAGAGCTAGGAACAGTACCCAATTTCTAGCGCTGATGTACTATAGAACTATGGGTTTTGGTGAAAAATTAAAAATAGACCCATATCTGGATTAATTGGATTAAAGTTTGATTAATTTCAGCCCAATTTAATTATTGTTTGTCACAGAGCACTTGACCCATTAGAGTCTGAAAACTGTGGTTGAACTGCTGGGAAATACACTGAACAGTTTTCTACACTCATTTCTGTACATGTGACTCCTGTAACATCAGGCTGTGAGTGCTGAATATGTTCAGCAATTCCTAGGATTTAAAACTAGTTCTAAATAATTTGATGGGGAAAATTATTTCTCTATCTCCCTTTTGGAGGCTCCCTTCTATGTCACAGTCTTGTTTTTCCATTTATAAAATTTCTATTTTTCTCCTTTAAGCAGTGAATTTCAAGAAACAAGATTTTACTGGGCATATCAATAAACCACTTTGAGCTTCTTAGCTTTGCAGATATGCAGTGACTGAGTAACAAATACTCCTTGAAGTATCAGAAAAATTGCCAGTGAATGAGAATATATGC
>VYZQ01041887.1:10205-39241 GCA_013400655.1 Mystacornis crossleyi | reverse complement strand
GCTTTCTACTTTGCTGTAAGTAAAGAAGTGGCTCACAGGATCATTCAACTGCTAACTAATGGAAGGAGAATCTATTGAACTTACTGATAACTGCTCATTGAAATTCACTTTTTTTTCCCCTCCTAAAAACATTATTATGTCCTGTAACAGGGAGTAAATGTGAAGTATCTCAAGTATGTTTGGGTGAGATCGCACATCTTTCAGTTTGAAAGGAGGTAAGAAGACTGTCATCTGAAAAGGGCTTGGAGATCATCCCTATGGATCTATTTGCACTTAGCCTTAGACTAATATATGTATTTTCTTCTTGAAGCATGAGTTGTGGGAAACAAAAGGCAAAGATCCTACAAACAAAGCGCTTCCACTAGAGTGCTCTCCACACTAGAGATCAGTCTGAAGATCCTGTAATTAAAAGAAATATAACTCTGCATTACATATGTACATGGCAATAAAATATTTTTATGAAGTTTGTTTTGTGTCACAGCAGGGCTGACTGGCCTGTGTGGTTATGCTTTCATCGGCTTAGAACTTCCACAAGATTTTGTTTGACACCAAGTCTAAAAAAGTGTTAGAAGAGCTGTTCATTTAAAGGGGAGTGTCAGAATGTAGTGATAGTAACATCTGACTGTATGAAAGTTTTTGTTAAGAAAAGGGAAAAATTAATTTTGGGGGAGGAAAGAACAATAATATTGCTTGAAAATAAAACAAACCATAGGTTCTCTGCTTTTTAATATTTATAAAAAGTTTTTACCCTCAAATGATGCAAGATGCCTTTGTAAAATGCAAGAGGCATGGCAGACCACAAAATTTAGCAAGACTTTCCTATCTGCAATATGCTACGGCAATCTGCCCTCAAAAGTCTAATTACCTCTTTCAAAAGGCTTGTGTGATTGTGCAAGCTGCACACAATTTATTCCTAATCTTTTTTTGTCAGGGTAATAATGCTGATACTTGAAGAAGGTTCTTGTTATAAAATCAAATGGAAAAGCATTTAAATAGTCAAAACACTGCTATGGATATCAAACGTGTGATACATTGTGTTTCCCAGGACAGAATATTGCCTAGACTAACCACCCAGTGATGCTGGTTTGTTGACTGAGACACCATTGTCCTGATTCAGACCAATTACAAAATGGAAACACAGCTTCGACATCCAGACCATTTGGTCATAATATGTCACAGGTAGCACTTTGTTATGATGAATGCAGATCATTACAGTGCTCCTGAAATCCCTATTTATGTCACCACTAGAGGCTTACGCCCCTTTGCTANTTTCAAAAGGCTTGTGTGATTGTGCAAGCTGCACACATTTATTCCTAATCTTTTTTTGTCAGGGTAATAATGCTGATACTTGAAGAAGGTTCTTGTTATAAAATCAAATGGAAAAGCATTTAAACAGTCAAAACACTGCTATGGATATCAAACGTGTGATACATTGTGTTTCCCAGGACAGAATATTGCCTAGACTAACCACCCAGTGATGCTGGTTTGTTGACTGAGACACCATTGTCCTGATTCAGACCAATTACAAAATGGAAACACAGCTTCGACATCCAGACCATTTGGTCATAATATGTCACAGGTAGCACTTTGTTATGATGAATGCAGATCATTACAGTGCTCCTGAAATCCCTATTTATGTCACCACTAGAGGCTTACGCCCCTTTGCTATTTGATGCACTAAAAGTTTGCCAAACCACCCCTCCAAGGCCCTGCAGCACTTAGAAGCTTGTTTTGCAGGTTTACGTACAGCCCATGTAGGAGGCGTGGGGAATGTTTATGGTACAAGCAAGTCCTTGTGTCACCCAGTGTGAGTAACTTTGGAAAGTGAATACTCTAGCTAGCTCATGCTCCCTTGTCATCACGCCTCTTAAAAGCAATATTACATATTAAGACTATTGAGAAATAGTGAACTTTTATGTGCTGTCTCAAAGTTCTAATTGACCTCAGTATTTATGATCACATCAGTAAACACTACATGCATAAGAGAACATATAAAATAAGACTTTATCATGTTTTCTACTTGCTAGCTTCAAAATATAAGGGCAAAACATTAGTCTTCACAGAAGTTACTGAAAGGCCAATACTATTCAGTTTAAAACTTACTATATGTCTCATTTGAAAGATTATTGCTTTTCTGTGAATTACAAAACAAAATACATCAGCTTCTAAAAGAATTATTGCTTGAAATAAAATATTTAATACCAGAAATGATGTTTAGCTTGATGTCCTTATGCAGAGAATGCTGAATATAAATTACATAGTAAAAAGCCTAGAAACCTTATGGTACTGAGGATAAAATTTTTTAGAGGGGAATACCTTAATTTAAAAATTGCTTATTTCATGTAACTTGAAAATGACCATCATATGAAAACATATGGTGCATATTTATTTATTAAGGCTTTTGACAGTTGAGTTTCATAAAAACAGAGAAAATAAAATTCCTTTTAAAAAATGCAAACAAAGTCCAATGGTCAAATAAAGAATTATATACAAAATAGAATAATCATGTAGAATATTCTTAATCCAGAGGACATGGGAAGCATGGAGGATACTAAGAATGTAAAATATTTGTAGGTGGGTGGGCATTATGCATCTACTAATTCACACCTGTGATGTCTGCATTCACCTTTGAAGCCAAATCATTTAATCAAAAAGGATTTCAGAATCAGGAAGCCATGACTTCAATTTGCAGAAATCTATTTAAATGATGAATTGTTTGGGCCACTGGCTTGTTTTATATCTGTGTATTTTATTGAGCTGAGTACAATCTCAATGCCAAACAAATCCAAATTGTCTGCCTCCCTTCACTTTTCCTAAAAGTGTTGATAGTCACAACAATGATGGTATTTATTAAAATACTTTACTAATTCTGATAATTCAATATCTGATTCCTCTGGTCTCCTGTAGGATGTGCAAGAGCTAATTCTGTGCTGTTACTCCGATTGCACTACTGAACTATTAGAAAGATGCTCTAAAAAAGCAGCCAGCACTCTCCATGTTATCCCATACTGTCCCATCAGCAATAAGGGAGAGATGTACAGGTAAGGTAAAAGGTAGCTTTTTACCAGGTGATACAGCTGGTAGGTGATTCAAACTGGTAGAAAGTAAGTGATAGTTCCTGGGCAATTTATCAAAGTGCTTGAGCAGTCAGAACACCTGAATGTTGAAAGTTTAAATCACAAGTGATCATAGCTCCTTGGCACAGTCCTCGGGCTCCTCTTCACTTGGGCACGGAACGCAACTTTTGGGGAAAAAATTGTGGTCATGCTTAAAGTCTCTGTTCTTTGTTAAAGAAAGCAAAGTAACAGCTCCCAGTGCTTTGTGCTGTGCATCAATAGTAAGAAAACCATCCCTCTGGCTCTGTTTTCAAATTATTTTAGCTCAGTCTTGTACCTTTTTCCAGTAGGAGTTTTGTACCTTATTAGAGGAATGACTGACACATTGTAAGACTTTGGCAAACAAATCTTGGGTATTGCTGCTTTCTTTTAGGAAAATACCATTCTGTTTGGTAAGTCATATGTGAATAGATCATTATACTTGATGATAAACTGCTTCCAGATTGATTTTTTAAAATGAAATATGCATATTGAGTTACAGGATTTTCTCAGTACTCCTTTCTTCTGTAGGCACTTCATCTCTTAATTGTAACAGATTTTCCATTCCTGACAATAACTTTGCATGACAATAAAATGTTATTTTGGATTTCAAAAAAACCCTAAAATATAATCTCTTTTCCTAAAAGCCTTGAATTCTGAAGATTAGCTGTAATTTTTGAAAACCAAAGAATCTCGTATCCCATGTCTGCACATTGAGGCAGAGTGCTATGAAACTCCTGTGCCAACTATTTGTATTACGGAGTGCACAGCAGCATCTGTGGAGTCAGGGCACGAGCAGCCTCCTCTCCCTGCCTGCCAGCAAGCTTGGCAGTGCAGCTGTGCCAGCACAGAGGGATATTTGTGTGCTAAATCTAAACTTGCTGTAGGATACATTCCCTGCCCTTCCAGGATCACAGTTGGCTTCTCAGGGCAGTCTACAGCCACTATAATATAATATACCCAGGATGTTTGGCAGAATCTCCTGGTTGTCCTTCAGTGCTTTCTTTTTTTTTCACATTTGTTTGCCTGTGTAGAGCTTCAGAGCCCTTAAGTCTTAGACATCTGAGAATGTTCTGATAGTCTATTTGGATTCTTTTCCAGAAACACTTTATGTTTATGACTCTTCTTTAAACTAAGTTATCAACACTGGTAGTTGGTGAGATTTCCAATTTTCGGGATAAGGCAACTGAGATGGAGAAGCCACACCATCCCGTATTCACTTCAGGAGATTAGAAAAGAGAGAAAAATGAAAGCAAAATAATAGCTTTTCTCTCTCTTTGCTTCAACATCTAGAGTGATTGAGGTGTCTTGTATCTCCCTGAGACCCCAGACCTGATCTTCTGAGCTTCCTCCATCTGCAGAGGTCACCCCCTTCAGACTGCAAGTGACCCAAGGAAAGCACTTGCTGAGAACTTCTCCTGGTTCCAGAGCAGGGGGACAGGGTGGTATCTTGGCAAGTCCTTGCATCAAACTGGCTGGGCAGGGTGAGGTGAAGGTAATGTTTTACTCGTGTCCAGCTTAGTGTCCTATTTCCACAGGGGCCAGCAGCAGCTGGTAATTAGGGAAAGAGTACAGAAGAGGTCAAGTATGAAAGGACACTTTGCTGATATTTCTTCTGAGCTTTAGGCAGTCTGTGGCGTAGGGATTTCCAGAAACCAGAGTTTGTATTTGCATTCTTTTGCTTATTGGGTCTTGATGGACTTTCTATGAATTTTTCTAATTACTTTCTGAACCATTCATAGTTTTGCCATACACAACATCCTGTGGTAATGAATTATGTGATTCAGACAGAAATAAAATGTTTCCTTTTTTAAATATCTTCATAGTAATTTCATTGGATGCCCCTACTTCTCTTATCACAAGAAAAGTGAATAGTTTTTCTCTGATCTATTTTCTAACATTCTATTATTTTCTGTGCTTTCTTAGAAAGAAGCAGCTCAACACCTTTGTTGCTTTCCTCAGTACATTTTCTGAGTGTATTACATCTTTTTTGAGATACTGTGACCAGCAGTACAATCTATACTCATTTGAAGAATTTAAAGAATAGTGTAACTATATTTTTTTTCAAATAATTCATGTTTATTTTGCCTTTTTGATGTCTATTGACTGACATTTTCATATATCTCTACTGGATGGTAATAGCTGGTGGAAAGCTCATTGCTGTGTGTATGTATAAACCTAGTTATGCACTTGGAGGAAAACTTGTCTTTATTCTGCATTTATCATCAGTGACTTCTCTTTGCTGCTTTGTTTATGTTTTGTATTGTGAAACCATTATTAACTTTTTTCAGCAGGTTTTACTTTTCCACATAATTTTGTATCATCAGCAAACTCCATCACCTTCTTATTCTCTCCGTAGCCTAATAATGCAGTAAGTTCAAGAGCATGCCTCTCTGTTGGGCTGCATTCAGAATCTTTCTCCCACTGTTGTGAAGTCTGGCCTCTTGCTTGCTGTACATTAAAGGATATTAAATGATGAGCGCTCTCATCCTACAACAGCTTCATTTCCTTGCTGCAGAACTTTATAAAAAGCTTCCTGAAAATATAAGTACACTGCTATCAACAGATTATTCTAATCCACATGAATATTGACTCCTATATGAAAACTATAGATTTGCCAACCAAGACTTAAAACATTTGTTGATTCTTTGCTGTTCTACTTATACAGATGTCTTCTAACTTTATTATTACAATTTAATTCTTCACAAAGTCTTGAGTAACACCAGATGTCCTTTAATACCACAGAGTCCATCAAAGCTTTCTGTGCAAAAAACCCCAATAAAAGCCCCCAAAACAAAGGGAAGGTTACTGGGGATATAAAACAAGTCTAAAATATTAAAAGGTTGTGGTGCTGGTTTTTTTCAGAGTTGCTTTAGTGATCCTGTCCTGGTTTCAGATGGGACAGAGCTAATTTTCTTCTTAATAGCTGGTACAGTGCTGTGTTTTGGATTCAGTATGAGAATAATGTTGATAACCCACTGATATTTTGGTTGTTGCTGAACAGTGTTTACTCTGGGTCAAGGACTTTTCACTGTCTCATGCTCCGCCACTGAGGAGGTGCAGAAAAACTGGAGGGGGCCCCAGCCAGGGCAGCTGACCTGAACTGGCCAGAGGGATATTCCACAGAAGGTCATGCCAAGTGTATGAACTGGGGGAGCTACCTGGAAGGGGGCTGATCAGTACTCGGGAATGGGCTGGGCATCAGCCAGCAGGCAGTGAGCAATTGCATTGTGCATCACTTGTCTTTCTTGGGTTTCACATTTCTCCCTCCTTCTCCTTTTTATTACAATTAGTAGTAGTAGTAGTGTCATTATCAGTATTATCTTTTACTTTGTTTCAATTATGACACTGCTCTTGTCTCAATCCATGAGTTCTATTTTCTTTGTTTTCTTGATTCCCCTCCCATCCCCATCCCACTGGTGTAGGGGGGAAGGGAAAGTGCCAGAGGGGATCCCTTCCCTCTAGTGGTTTGAGGGCTGGTGCGTGTGCCTCAGGAATGGTAGAGATTGTCTCCACCAGTCAATCTCCTCCTCAAAGCCCCTGATACTTTTTAACCTTTCTACCCCTCTTTAGCTCTGCCACCAGGCTGAGCGGCTCATCCACCTGGCCACACCCCACACAGGTGTCACGTCTCCTGCCATCCAATGCCAGTGCCAGGCGCTGGCACGCTCTGCAGCCCGAGACCCGGACAGCTGCAGGTTTTCATGGCAGCTCCAGAGCATGTCTGCTGGAGCAGCCTTGGAGTCTTCTTCAATAACACTGAGCTATGAGCCATACCCAAGGCAGGACTTCAATACCAGATTAGTAGGAACTTGAGAGGCAAGCTCCAATTCAAATAACTGAATTTTTCCTTTGTATTTAATACAAAAATAGATCAAGGCTAGACAACAGTTATTTATCCCTTCTCTTCTCACTGAGGTTTGCTGACCTTACTAAGGTTCATGACTAAACTAGTATGGTGTATGTATTTCCAACTCAGCATAATTCATTAATATTAGGATCTATAGTTGGAAGAAATAAGCTTTAGACTTCTGAAAAATACAACAGCCTGTTTCCTTGATAAAAAGCATATCACTAGTGCTTCACTCAACCACTGTCAGTCAAATCACTTATAAATTATGAGTCTTGATCCTGAAGTACTGGTGTAAAAAACCTTGACAGATAACCATTAATTACCTATGCAAAGAACTGTTCCTTTGGGATTTTTTATATGTTCACGATAATATATGTTCACAATATTTCATCCGTAGATGAAATACAAGAAAAACAGCAAGACGTGCCTCTAGTAATTTTAAGTGAAGCCTATAGAAGATCCCATCTAAACAAATAGAAGGAAATTAATTAAAGGCAAGTAGGATCTGTAAAGCTGTTTATGTGCCTAGGTTCTCAATGGTGTGTACAGCCTTGCAGCTAAATGTGTCTGAACACAAGAGAGACAACAAATCATTTTGGGAAAATTGTGACAGTAATCAAAGATAAGATAGTAAAATGTGGGAGAGACCCAAGCATTAAGATACGAAATCTTAGGGGAAAAAAATACTGTATAAAGGATAAAGTTTCTTAATTCAGAGATAATACAGTAATGGACAGCCTTCAAATGATTTAGGTATCTAGAAGCAATGGATTTGATTTTTGAGGATAAACTGAAGTAATTACCCCCAAAAGAACAGAGTGAGTAACCGTCCACAAGTTTTCTGCATGATATTATGGGAGCAAATGAATCAGGCATACGCTTGTGATGTGGTGCCAGTGGGGGAAGGGAGAGACACCAGATGTTCCTTAAGAAGCAAGCATTAACAAGAAAGAAAAAGCAAAACTTCCTCCTACTAAGATCCACATATTTCTGGGTTTTCATTCAAAAGAAAATTTCAGGAATGTCCTGCACAGACTTAGGTGGCTCGGGAAAAGGTATGTACAAAAGGCTTTCATATACTTACTTTACTTAAGGGAAACAACCACAAAAAACAGGTAGCCAAGACTGGAACAGAATTCAGTCTTTTTTAAACTAATCTTTAATCCTAAAATGCCTAAGCAGGAACGAGTAAAAGAGAAAATCAGTAATTCTTGTTAGAATAAAAAATTTGCTATCAAAAAGATCAGCTGTCACCATTAGCCTTATTCTGGTTTATGATAAATTCTGATATTTTGGACCCATTTCTCTAGTAAATCTCACTGTACTTTAGACAGCATTTCTATATAGAATTGACATTATGTGTCTGCTCATCACTGTTCTTAAGCCTGTGTTTTCCAGGTGTCTGAGAAGAATAATTTTTTTCTGGTGAATTGAAAGGATCCTGTCTCTCAGATATGTTCAGATCTAACTAAAGGTCACAATGAAACCACATAACCTATAACAAAAAGCCATAATGTTTCTGAATTGGAAACTGATCTGGTGCCAACCAAATTATAATAGGAGTATGTGACAAGCAGTTGATTATTTCTTCAAAGAGACAGAATCTGTTAATTTTATCGCTTTTAAGACATTATCAACAATTAATAATGATAATAACATATATATTACTATGAAGATTATTAATGTTATAACCCCCAAAAAGGACTGTGGATTTCTAAAGTATGTGGCTTTTCCTGTAAACCCGAGGAATACAGCTGGTCATGAGGTGGTGAGATATTGATCACAAAGCATTTTTCATGGTAATGCTCTGAATCAATGCTTTCATCTGAAATCTGAGTTGTGTTATCATTGCTTAGTCTTCAGAAATGGTATAGAGCCAGACTAACAACTGTATCCTACCACAGGGACATTCTATTTATTATGAGCCAGTCAGTCAATGTAAAAAGTGAATTGGAATCTGGCTCTGTTGTTTCTGGGCAAGTATGAGCAACCTCCTTAGAGGAATACAGTGCATTAACAACTTGATAAGCATTTAGGGACTGTTAAGGAAAAATAGTTACAGTTATACTGCAAGAAAAAAAAAATTATTAAGTCAGTAACTTTTGCTTATGATTCAAACATCTGATTAATAATCAATTTTCTGAACACCTTTCATAAGCAGTTATTTATCATTAGCATAATTTATGCCTCTGTGGAGCATAAGATTAGCTAGTAAATACTATGGAGACATCAATGATACTGCCAGTGTTTTCCACATTCAGTTGCAAAACACATGATGAAAGAAAAAAATGTCAGTGAGTTGATGACACAAAGGCAGGTTGATGTGTCTGCTGAAAACTGACTCTCTTCAGCAAGGGCCATAGCTAGTGAACGTCCTTAAGCTGCGTGGGTGTCTCTATGAACATGCATTCACACCCCTGGAGTCCAAATTCAATTTCATACAACTCCCTGAAAGAATAGAATGTTCTGTTTATAATAAGCCACTATTGACCAGATAAATATGAACTGAAGACCTGGAGGTCATTTCATGTTTATTTGATTAGGTAGTCTATATAAAGAGCTGTGTAATTGCAGCTGAAAATAAAGTTCTGCCATAAACATGGAAAAGTCCCCATTTGATGTGCATTTGTTCTCAAGGTCATATTTGAAAACTTCCATGTTGATATCACTGATATACTAACAAATGTTGACATGCTGTTTTAGAATGGATCATTTCAACATCCAAACAGAAGTATACTTTGGGAAAATAAGAAAAATACATATTTGACCTTAGAATATACATTTTTGTAATACTGATTCTTTCACTGTTTTATGAAAAAAAAGAGCATACATACAAGTTGGATAGTGACTACGATTTTATAATTTTGCAGAGAAGATAGGTAACTGCAGGCAACAAAGCTTGTTATTTACCTGAATTTCTGAAAATTCAGGCCACATGCAACTGAAATTTAGTACTTCCAAAAGTGTCAAAAAATTGTGGAAAGTTTTTGAAATCTGATAAAATTATTTTGCAAGATGAGGTTAACTGGAGTAAAATACCCTCAATTCATACTCACTTCTACTGGGTTTCATATGCTTAGTATGCATTCTTGTAACTATGCTATGTATGCCAGTATAGGACACTTGTGAATAAATTAACATTTTTCAAATATGTGTTACAGTAATGTCCCAAATTCATTTTACTTTTTATTTGCATGGTCTTTCTATCTTTATTATCTAAATTTAAATTATTGTATGAAGATTTTTGAAATCTGTCTAGAAAAGCAAAAATTGCTTTGTCCTCAAAGGTGAAATGGACTTGTTGGGCTGTCCTAATTATAAATAGTCTCACTTGGATTAGATTAGATACCAACCAACCAACCAACACCATAATATTTATGTATTCAACTTCCTGGTAAGAAGACAAAATCACACAGTGACTGTTACAGCACCTAGCTGTTATGAAATTAAACCTAAGGAGCAGTGCATCTTTCGATGTTAAAATATATCATAGGGGTAAGATGAGATGTCCAAGGTCCAAATGTTCTCCTTAGCCTGGAGAAACCTCATATCTGGGTGTGGTACCTTTATTTTATACAACCTCTTAAGAAATTAAAGATTTATTGAGCCAGATTTGAAATGCTAACACAGCAGGAGTTTGATTCAGTTTTCTACTGAGAAAACAACTCTCCTTCAAGAGATGCTGTTAAGCTTCCTGTCTTTTTCAGAGCTATTTCAAGAGCAATTGTATACAAAAAATAACCTATACTTGAAGTATCCCAGTCCAGAATCAAGGACTGCCAAATCAGCTTGTTGCCCATTTTTATTCTGTCTTGTCCCTTCAGTGTGACATTTTCTGCTGAACAGTGAACAGCATCAGTGGTCAATGTAGAGACTGGGCCCCATGTCATTCAACCTTACAGGAAGCATGTTGGTAAAATCAGAATTATATCCCTACCTGCTGAAGTCTGAAATTCCAGGTTTGACATTTCTGAAACTAGTATGCAGATGAAACTAGTATGCATTTTCTTGTAGAGTGTCTAATCTGAAAAGAGGATGTGGTACTGTGAAACCTCAGGAACAGCCACACCTAGCTCACAGTTCTCTGTGAAGAACCTGCTTTAAACACACCCATTAACCTAGTGTAATATACTGGTAATCTCTTTTCAACTTCTCCCAAATTTATACTGACAATGAATTTCCCTTTGGAAGAATTTGAACCTTCTTAATCACAGAAATAGATCTGTGCAAATGTTTTTTGCTTCTAGAACTGTGTACTTATATACTTCATCATTCAAACTAGTTTGTTCCTAGGGAAATAGGCCTGAGAATGTGGGAGTTCTGCATGCCTGAGTTCTGGTCCCTCCTCCAGGGACTGTACATGCATTCTGCATTCTGTTTAATTTTTACTGAAACAGCACTGGAAACAGAGTGCAGTATGTTTTTCTGTGCCTTAAGAGTTTACCTTTTTCACAAGGGAAAAATCTCAAACAATTCCTGAATTATTTTACATTACTAAAATGAAGTTTAATTAAAAATAAAGAAAGAGGTTAGGCTTTTAAGATGTTCGAATTCAAATTCGTATTTTTGCCAATTATGGGGTTTGCAACCACATAAATGGTACTGTCTTGACCAGGGGTGCTGGTTCAGAATACTTAACAAAGGCATGCAGCATCCTCATAGCATTACATGACAGTCAGTGCCTCCAGAATGACTAAGGAAGCTTAAATGGGGCATTTGGTTCAAGCTGCCAGAATTACATACTTGCCTAGAGGTTGTTTATATACAAATGAACACTGACTAATTGCCAAATGACTGACACCTAGGCCGTCACCTCAGAAAGCACGTACAAACCTCCTTTCTCACAAAATAGAATAAGGGGTTTGTGTCAGTGCCTGGTGCACTTTTGCCTGCAGCTTGGTAGCACTAGGAATTTGGTAAGACGTATTGCGAGAGGCCCATATCCTGTACACCAGGCACATGCGCTGGCCCAGCCCTAAGGAAGTTGCACAGCATCTCTGCTGGCATTTTGCTGGATTAGTTGCTACAATTTGCACTTATTTTCACAAGCAACAAATCTGTCTGAAGTGATACCACTACCACGTGCTATGTTTTTTCTTTTTTTTCTCTTTTGAAATACTTTTATATGTATGTTCAGACCTTGGTAATATTATTTCCTCATTGTGTTCTTTTCTATTTGACCAAAACGGATCCCTGCTCTCTTTCCCCTACCCCACCAGTTCTTTTAGGATGCAGCTCAATAGCTCTCTACCTGCTCTGGTTTAGGATTTGGAGATCTAGCAACAAGACCAGGTTGTGCAATAGATTACCATAGTGTTATTAAATGTTACATCATAAACGGAGACATATTCTTTCAGACATTTCTGTACCTACTGAACGTGGGTTTGTCTATAATACCAGTATGAAGGCATCTCTATTTGTGCCACAGTCTGACTTCTCATTTTGAGCTAATATACACTGGCACTGAAGACACAGAGGCTGGCATGAAACTTCCTCTTCTCCCTCCCTCCATTTCCGCTCTCCCAGCCAGTTCTGTTCTTCTGTTGTTGTGCTTCTACAGGTGTTTACACACAACTCCACCAGGTCTGGGGATCTAATTGGGGATAATTATAACCCCAAAACAAAATAATAACAAATTAACAAAAAAAGCTTAGTTAGTTTTTGCTAAACTAAAAGGTACTTTTAAATGGATCAGCTTTACAACCCAGTTCATTCACCTGCCAAATGAATCCTTGTGCTTACACTCGTAGCATGGGAACAGAAACAAGCAATTAAGAGCAGGTAGGACCACTTCCTTTTTTTCGAGGGACGGTTTTAAGTGGCTGAGTTACAGAGATACTCCTTTCTGCACTGATACCACAGGCCAGAAGATAAACCCAGAAGAGATCCTTGTTGCACATTTAGAGATGAAACACAGATTTATTAGTCCTCCTTAGCAAAATCCTGGTTGTTTCTAGACATTTTGAGGACAGAAAGGTAGAATGATCTGTAAAAGTGTTCAAGATCAATATAAGTGTAAAAAATTACAAATATTGTAGAACCCATTTATATCTGGTTTAGCTTTACAGCAAAAGGAACACACGTTGCTTATGTATGTAGTGTTCATGTTGCTCCTACCAATTAAAAAGTTGAGGAATGCTGCAAAGCTTTTCAGGTGGAAATATAGGCTATAATCTTAAGTACCAGCACATTAGATTTTTAAAGTGACGCAGGATTAAGTCTGGTCAGTTTTCAGAGCAGAGATCTTTGTCAAAAATCTTGCTACCACATGTGTGGTACAACTAAGGCATAACCAAGTTGATACAGCATCTTAAATTGCATAATAGTACTACTAGATGTTTGTGTTGATGATGCCTACTGAAGTATCATAGAATGGTTTGGGTTGGAGGGGTCCTTAAAGACCATCTAATTTCAACCCCCCTGTCATGGACAGAGACACCTTCCACTACACCAGGTTGCTCAAAGCTCTGTCCATCCTGACATGGAACAATTCCAGGGATGGAGCATCCACAACTTCTCTGGACAACCTGTCTCAGTGCCTCATCACTCACAATTAAAGAATTTCTTCCTAATATCTAAACCTGACCTCTTTCAATTTAAAGCCATCACCCCTTGTGAGAATTCCCTCTCTGACACTCTTGTAGGTCCCCTGTAGGTAGTGGAAGGTGCCCTCAGGTCTCCTAGAGCCTTCTCTTCTCCAGACTGCACCCCAGCCCTCTCAGTCTCTCTTTATAGAAGAGGTGCTTCAGCCCTCAGATCATCTTTGGCCCTCCTATGAACTGGTTCAAACAGGTTCCTGTCTTTCTTGTGTTGGAGGCCCCAGAGCCAAACGCAGTGTTCCAGGTGGTGTCTCCAGGTGGGAGAGTAGGGGAGAATCCCCTCCCTTGACCAGCTGGCCACGCTTACTCTTGATGTAGCCCAGGATAAAGTTGCCTTTCTGGGTTGCAAGGGCACCTTGCAGCTCATGCTGAGCTTCTCATCAATCAACTACCCCTCAAGTCCTTCTTATCACTGCTTCTCTCTGCTCAGCCTGTTTTTGTGCTTGGGGTTGCCCTGACCTCATAACTGCCCTGTTGAACTTCATGAGTTTTGCACGGGCCCACTTCTCAAGGTCCCTCTGGATGGCAAGTTGTATAGCTCTGATTATATTCTTCGCAATGTAATAACAGTGTAATATTAATTATTGTATTATAGCAATGCCTTGAAATTTTATCAGTAGTTTATGAGTGTCATGTGTCTTAACAAGTACTATTACTTTCCTGAGCACCAATACCTAAATCTTTATTTTATAGTTAAAACAGTTTAACTGAAGAATCTGTTCTTGCTAAGAAAAACATTGCTAAATGGATGCTTTTGAGGATAGACTATGATTTTCAATCCTATAGAAAAACACATTGCAGTAAGAAGTAGTCTTTTTATAGTTCAGTTAGGCTATTTGAGGAAAGCAAATGAAAGTAGCTAAAATAAATTCACTGTTATCAAATATTTACCTTGAATACTTCACCAAAATGCTGTCTGCATCTGTAGCCTCTATTACTGCAATATAATGAAAAAACACTGCCTCAAGCTGTGCCAGGGGAAGTTTAGATTGAATGTTAGGAAAAATTCCTTCATCCAAAGGGTTGTCAAGCCTTGGAACAGGCTGCCCATGGAAGTGGTAGAGTTACCACTGGAGGGTGAGGCACTTAGGGACATGGTTTAGTGATGGACTTGGCAGTGCTGGGTTAACAGTTGGACTTGATGATCTAAAAGATCTTTTCTAAACTAAAAAATCTTATGATTCTATAAATATGAACCTGAAAGACTAAAAAAAAAAAAAAAAACGACTATTTCAAACCACAGAAGAAATACATGCAATCAATACAATAGCAGAGGTGTATATGTGGCTGGAATACTGGTGGGAAACTAATTCTGAAGTTTCAAACGTGCTGATCACCACGTTTGTTAATTCATTTCTCATGCAAAGATGTTATAGATTTTGTCTAAAATAGAATCAACAGAGCAAAAGACCAATCATAACTTTTTCATGTCAGAAATACTGTCATAAAATGAAAACTAATTACACTGCTCAGGACAAGACAGATCTAGTTGGCAGAACAGCTTACATTCTAAACATCTAGTGGTGCTTAGACCATGCAGTGACTCTACAGTTCCAGATTTATTCACTAATCTTGGAACAGACAGATTACACATCCATTTCTACTACTGGCAGATCTTGGGGGAAGAGAGGGGGGAGCTAATTCCATTAAAATTTTCTTGTTCTCTTTCAGTGAAAAAATTCTATTTGAAAAAAGTCTTGAACATCATTATCTCCTGAGCAAGAACTGATATGAGTAGTAGAAAGGTTGATTTGAGTGTACTGCTTAAATCAAGTAACCCTCAGAAATCAGCACTCCAAAATGCTGACGTTAAACTCTGATTTAATTGAGCAGCTGCTACAAGTGAATAGGAGTTGAAATAGCTCAGCACTTTGTTCGACTGTTCTGCATGTACACAATAGATTTGGCTCAATAAGAGCATTTTTATTAAACAATGCCTTCATTTGCAGCTAGATGCAGCGTATAATTGTATCATATTCACATTAGAATATAAGCACATTAGCTTAGAGTTCTGTGTTCTCAAGGTCTGTGGCACAGGTATAAATATCATTATATGGCTGTTCTTTCAGCCTCAATACGTGCAGAACACATCGTAAATCAGAGCTTAATAATGAGATTCAATGCCTTAGGTATTTCTTTTTCTGTGAATCTGTTGGATCATGTTTTAATTTGTTTTATTTTTTCAAAACTTAAAAAGTTCCAAGAATTATGGGGGCGAAGAATGCAAAGGTACAAACGAACACCACAAATCAAATGTCTTTTCCAAAAAAAAGAAAGAAAAAGTGCATTCCTAGTAAGTTTTGTTGGAAGCCTAAAGTGACCTAGTCAGCTCAGTGGTTGAGTCGGGTATCAATGCTGGCAAACACTCAGAGGAGGGCACGGGGACTTGGCTGGCTGGCACAAGCCAGGGACGGTGGCGTCCCATGGCGGAGACACTCTGAGAGAGGGAGGGGTCAAACACAGAGCAGCAAAACCACACAGTGTCACGGCTGGTCCTGTTTTACACGTACAGTGGAAAAACATCCTCATATCCACGACTCTGAGAAGATTTAAAAGAAGAAGAAAAATTTTAATCTTCTGTGAGAAGATTAAAAGTAAGAGATTGCCTTCATTTTCATGCTTGGGAATGCTGAGACAGGAAAGCTGAAAGTTCATAGAAAGCGTTGCAGCACATGGTTGTGAAACAATGAGCTTCCACGAACCATGACCAACTCCCCGAACTGTCGGTGGGTCCATAAAGATGTGGAGGTGGCCGTGAGCCTGCCCGAGGCCGGAAGGAAGCGGTGTCTCGGTGACAGAGGCGCCCGGCAGCCGCAGCTCCCCCGGCCCGTCCCGGCGCGCTCCCACCCGGCCCCGCCCTCGCTCTCGCCCCGCGGCGGCGGCGCGGCCCCTTTAAAAGGGGGCGGGGCCGCCCCAAAGTTTGCCCAACTNCCAGGGGCGGCTCTGAGCGCCGGTCGGGGGAGGGGGAGAGGGAGGAGGCGGCGGTGGAAGGGGGCGCAGGGCGGGCGAGGAAGAGCCGGCACATGGGCCGGGGCCGGGCATTGCCGGGGCCGCGCCGCGGAGCGGATGCACCGGGCTGGGTCTAACAGCAGAAAACCGGCTGAACGTCTTCCTGATTTCCGTCACCCAACTCCTACGCGTACTTTCACTAACCTCTCTCTCCTGGTATTTTTGCAGACCAGGGTGGAGGAAAGCACCTGGAGCACAAGCTCCTTGGCTTGAGATGTCCTTTATGTGCGAGGTTGTTTTTGCCTCTCACGTGCTCCCGAGGAACAGGCAGCATTACTGGGAAGTAGGCTCGGTGATGCTATGGGCAGAAGTAGTACCTCTGCCGCTCTGTGGCCAAACAGGTCAGTCAGGAGACAGCAGGTGACTCCTTGTCCTGTTCCTGGGAGTAAGAGGACTGCTGTTGTCACCCCTTTTGTTGATAATGTTGTTGGGCTGTAGGTATAGGTATTGGAAATTACTCATCTGTTGTGAGCACTTATATTGGCAAGAAATGCCATGAAAACTGATGTGAGTACTTATATTGGCAAGAAATGCCATGAAAACTGGCGCGATGGTCAGTGAATGCTCACACACTTGTTGATGCAGAAGAGGAGCATGCAGTGAGAACTCTAAAGAGGTAACGCTATTGATTGGGAATTAAAATCAAGTCATGACATAACTAGTAAGAGCAGCATGATCTAATGATTGCGTGGAAAGAAAAAGACATACGAAGTTTGTGGAAGTGCTTTGTAATAAAGAGCAGTATACAATGAATAGTAAACGTTTTCCTTTTTATCCTGTTTTGAGAAGCTCTGTGTGAAGTGGATGAATGAATGTTTGTTACAGTCTCTACATAAGGGTGAAGTCAGGTGTCTGCTGAAATATATATTAAATCACATTAAGCTTCTTTGTTACTGTAGGTTATTTTGGAAGAGTAAAATAGTTGTTAATCATGAAGAGAAATTAGGTCTGCTACTCAGTGTAGTAGGCAAGGTAATAGGAATGCCTATGCAGCCAGTCAGATGTAAATACTGTTTCCTTGTGTGCGTTGGATTTCTTGCATAGAAAGAATAATTGGTAACTGGCTATGTTTACCGTGCCACTCTTTATTTATTTCATGTCCCTTCCCCAGCATACCCAGGGAGAGAGACAGTAACTTGTTTTTCAGCAGTGAAATGAAGTACCTTGAACAAGGCCTCTGCAAACAGTTCAAGATTTTTGACAAAGATTACTTACACTCTTTTGCAGAACCAAAATGGCAGTAAAATGCTTAAGCATTTTCTCGTCTTTTAACCACTTACAAGGCCTTGTGTTCAGCTGATAGTAAAAAGCATCTCCTGTGATGGTGCATGGAATTTCTTGGAGGGAAAAGCTCTATTTTTCCCCCTTCTTCTTCTGGGAGAAAGGATTAGCTTAGACTGCATTGTAATGTTCTGGGTTTTTTTTTTCCTAGCTTTGAGGAGAAAATGTATTTCCTCAGATGCCTTCGTAATGTAGTGTGTAAAACTTGTGTTAATTACAAGTTCTAGAATGCAGGGTGAGTTTCTGTATACATGGACTTTAATGTGCTTTTTTTCACCAACCCAAGCAAAAGCATACTGTTCAGGGCAAGTAGAATTCGGCCCTGCCGTGCTGCCTTCCCTTACACAGGGTTTCTGTCAGTTATGGGCAGAAACAAATTCCTGTGACTGTGGAATTCTTCTGGCAAGCATTTTGCTGGCTTTCACAAACCACCTGTGCCCTGGTAATGGGTGCTGTGGAAGCTGTAACAATGATGACAATGCTTCATTTGAAATAAAACCTGTTTTAATTAGAGATGGGTCCCCTGGCATTAGCTTAAGACTTAATAGCAGATTATAAATACGCCAAATGTTTAGTCTCTGCAGTGTTCTGGATCCAGGCCTACCAATTACTGTGGTTTTATTTCCCCACTTAGGGCTTTCAGTGTTTTGGGGAGGTTTGTGTGTTTTTTTGTTGTTGTTTTGGTTTGGTTTTTTGTGGGTTTTTTTTTTTTGCATGGTTCATTTGTGACTGTACATTACTTGTTAGGAGAATAGTTCTTCATAAATGCCTTAAAACCATGTTTCCACTTCTCTGAAACAAGAAACCACCTTTTTTAGCTTCTACAATGAAGTATCTGAATTTAATTCATGTGATATTAGTAATTTTACCTTTACTGTTTCCATGCTTGTCTTTTTGGACAGTTGAACAGCGACTCTATCAGGTTTCCAAGTTTAGGGAGGCAAGTGTGTTCAAATGCTGTGATTTAAATCACTTCTTTGGATACATACAGAACAGTTTATAGTATTTCTTAGTAGGGAGAAAGGATGCACTGGAGATTAAGTAGTGCCATAGGAGGCTGTAAACCTGTTTATCCAGTTTACACTGTGTCAGCAGCCTAGTTAGTCAGTGAAAAAACTTTATAAAGATTTTTTTTTGTCTTTTAATGATTGTGATGGAGGATAAAAATGCAAAGATAATCAGAAATTCAAGGGAAAGTATCTGGCTTTAGTAAAAGCACTCTCAATGTCAGAGAGTAAACTTATTCTTTTTTTAAAAAGTCCTGTAAGCAATGAAATCTAACTTCTAAGTATAGTCTATTGATAATTTATAAGCTAATATGTATGTTTCAAGCCTGGATTTACCTAGAAACTTTAGCTAGAACAGCATGTAGTTTTCGTGGTTATTGTTATGTACTGTAGGTGTTAGCGTGCTGAAGTTGCACGTGTTTTTATTTGTTTTAAGATGCAACTCAAGGCTTTAGGGAATGTGTGATTAAGAATTATCTTGACTGCAGAATTAACCTGAACGTTCAGTTTAATTTGAGTCTCATCTATAGAAACCTTTTACTTAGATGAGCCAACAGCACATCCCATAGTTCACTCTGCTGTTTGATTTTTCTGCTGTGTAAGGAGAGTGACCAGCAGTGAGGGACATGGATTTGCTTCTTTTCTGTGACACTGCTGAGCCTATACATTGAATGTGCTCTTTGGTTTGTGTACCACTGTTAAAGAGAGCTGCTGAGGAACTGTAGAGGGTGCAGCCAGTATATTTACAGGCACAGGGCACATGACCTGTGAGGAGGGGTTGAGGGAGCTGGGTTTTAGTCATGCAGAGGGAGACCGAGGCAATCTAATTATGTCCTACATCTACCTAAAGGGACACACTCTTCTCAGTGGTTAGAGATCAAGGGGGAGCAGCAGCCATGAGTTTTAGCTCAGGAGGTTCAAACTGGACAATAGAAAAAACTTCACACAGAGTGTTGCATCACTGGGACAGCTTTAAGCTGACCTGATGTTGACAGTAATTCTACTTCAAACTGGAGCCTGGAGTAAATGTATTCAAGAGGCTTCTCTTCTGGGTAAAACTTTGATTCTGTGAGGATATACTTTCATACCTGGAGTTTTGTGCTTCTTCCCTCGTAGACATTTTCACCTCACTTCTCTCTGTGGTCACTTCATGGTTGGAGAAGATAGACTGCACTGATAGTGCTGACTTCCTGCAGTGTGTCTCATTAAATACAGAAGTTAAATAAAAATCGGTGATTCAGAGACTCCTTGCAACCAGTCTGTCAGGGAAGTTTTTCTAGCTGCTTTGTGTTGAAACTTTTGTTGTTTTTCTCCCTCAGGTTCAACTTGATTGTTCTGTTCTGAACCATGTGGCCTGTGGGCTTATTTACATTTCTTTCATACCAGCTTTGGAGTCTTGATTGGTAAGGTTACCATACACAGTATATCCAGTAAGCTGTGTGGCTAGTCAGTCCTCTGTACTGTGGTCAAGGTGCTTTAGAAAGATAAATGTGCAGTGCCAAGTTACAATACATTTTTCAAGTCTTGCTGTAAAAGTTAATATCTTCCTTTCTAAAAATCTGTCTTAGAATAAAGCAAATACAAGAATAAGGCAGGTTATTTTCTCCTTTCATCTCTATTCAGTACCTCATTTTTAAGAAATTAACAGGTGTATGATAAAGAGGGAAAGAGGATTCAAACTGGGGAGACGCACTTCTGTAAGTTTTCTTGTACACACTGTTCCGGATGAAGCACATATGAAATGTACCAACACCCTTTACAAAGACGCTAATGCTTCGCTTTCATGTCTGAAAATAATTCAGTTGGTACAGGCATAAGAAGCAAATGTGATCTTGGAATGTATCAGGCTGGTGACTCAGTCATCTTGTGATATGTTAATGTATGCACAAGCTCTTCTTCAAACTTCTGCGCTACTAGTATACAGACTTTCTTGAGTATTCCCTTGGCGCATGTGATGTTAAATGATCTTTTACTTCAGGTTCTGGTTTGTACTATTACATCTTTTCCTGCCTTTTTTTTTTTTCTCCAAGCTTTGGGGCTGTAGAATTCACTGTGTGTCCTTTTACCCAGCCTTTGCTCTTGATTGTCCTTTTGAGTTTGTCTGCTGATGTGCAATTAAACTGTTAAAAACTACTCCATTGGGATCTCATTAATATACCCCTCTATTCTCCTGATTTCTATTTCTCTCTCATCTTTACTGAATTTTTTACATATTTCACAATTCTTAAGCTAGTTTTTACTGTTCAACAGGATTCTGATGTATCAGATGTTTAACTGAAGTTTAGTTTATAAACCAATCTAGCAGATGACTGAACCGTATTTTTTTCTGGTGTCCTTTGACTGTACTGCATTTTTGTTTTAATATGTCACGTTGGTTGTGTTTTTATCTTAATTTTTCTGGTTAATTTCCATTTCTAACATTCAAACAGTTTAGAAGGTGATATTTTACTGAGAACCTGCATACTCATGGCAGCATTTCATGTCACTACATGTATGAATGATAATTTTCTGTTCATCAGTAAGGAACACACCTTGTGTTATATGTGTAAATCTCCCTCTGGCTTGGTTTGGTGGTGGCCCTATGTATTGTCTGCCAGAAAAATGTGGAACGAATCATAGTTACAGATAACTCAAATTGCAAGATTGTTTAGCCTTGCTTAAAGTAGGGAAGATTATGACTTCAGGCCAGGGTTCCCAGTGCTTTATTCAGCTTTGGAAATGTCCAAAGATGGGAACTGCACAGCTGCACTGATCAGTTAGGGATTTTTGCCTTCTATCTACTCAGAAGCTCTTTTGTTTCTTCTTTGTTACCTTTTGTTCTCCTGCTGTATGTCACTGAGGAGCTTGGCTCTGTCATCTTGACACCTGCAGGAAAGCTATCTAGAAAGCACAGGATGGCTGCTGCTACAGTCCTTCAAAACCACTTCTGCTTCAGGCTAGAGGGGCTCTGTTCTCCTGGTCTCTTCTCACAGCCCCTGACTATCTTGCCCCCTTCACCAAACCAGTTTTGTTTATCTATGCCTTCCTTATATTGAATGAGGGCAGAGTGACAGGGATGCTAGAGCCAGTATTCCAAAAGCAGTTGGAGTGCCAAGTTAAGGATAATAGGTGTGCTCTCAGTCTCCTCTCATCTGTTCTTATTAATACAGCTGAGGATGCTGTTGGCCCCCCTTGTTTCCAGGTCATACTTCTGGCTCCTGTTTGGCTTCTGTGTACCAAGATCCTTTGGGGTTTTTTTTCAGCAGAGCTGCCCCTTGGCTGAGCAGTGCCAACCTGTACAACACCAAGGGCTCTTCCTTCCTGTGCAGAAGACTGTTGTCCTGCTTAATTCCGTAAGGTTCCTGTCAGCTTGCTCCCCGGCGTGTCCAGGTCCCTCTGAATGGCAGCCCTGCCATCATGTATGTTGACTGGTCCCCGCAGTTTATCTGCAGACCTAATGCAATTAACTTGTACAGTAAGATGTTTACTGAGGCACTGGGAATGACTCCACATCCCCAGCAGATCCCTTTGCATGTGAGCAGAGCAGTTGTAGTGCTCAAGTCAGCAGGATAAGCTGAGTTTGAACTCTTAGAAAAAGTAGGTATCACTGGCTTAAGTGTGGTAAGGCAAAGTGTAAATTCTTGAAGATGTCCAAGCATATGACCTGATATTGCTGCTTGAGGGTCAAACTGCTGAAGTGGTATTGTGTAGGCTTGAAGATGTACAACTAAATGGGCTTCAATACCTGAAAGAGGTGGACAGTTTTTATTGGAAAAGTTGACTTACTGTATCAATAGTGCAGACAAGATTTTTGTAAGTTTCCATTAAAAGATGTATTTGGTCTGCAGAGAGATTGTACAGAAGGTGGAGATTTGAGTCAGGTATTTTCTAATGTATTAAACTGTATACATGTATATTGCAAATGGAACAGGAAAGGAAGCTTACAGTTGGTTAACACATACTGTGGCATAATCTGAAAATTTGGTAAAGCATTTCTGTTTACTTTGAATGTGAAATCTTATTTTAGAAGAAAGCCCATGTAATGCACATACCAGGAATGTCATGCATGGAGCCGACTTTATCTCCTAACTATTTGGAGAAGTGTCCTAAGTTTATTTCTCTTCAATTGTTTTTATTCCTGAAATCATATATTTAATTATTTCTGCCTGCAAGCTTTACATCTGACTGTACAGCAGAGTGTCATGTGTTAGGGGGATCACAAAATGAGCTTGGCTTGATGCTGTATCTATGTTGCAGGAAAAACTATTTTGATGCGTTCGAAGTGCTAATGCAACATTAGCTAAGTCTCAGATTCACTTAAGCTTGGGGGGTTGCTTGAGATAAAATGTAAACAAAAGCACCATGTGTAGAGCAGTGATAAGGATCAAGAGTTTTGAGAGCATGACTTGGAAAGACTGAATCACAGAATGAGTAGCAGTTGCTTAGCAAGAAGAGACTGAAAGAGGCATTGTTTATGACATTGCCCCAGTCTGAAAACCTAGCATTTTGGCTAAAAAACTGCAGACTACAAGGGTCTTGTAGGCTACTGTTAGAGCCTCTGTTTCTTGTTCCTAAGACATTGGAAAATAACTGAAAATAATATTCGTGCAGTTATCATAAGCATATCTAACTGCAGGAGAGTGAGAAAAGTTAATGAGACAGTTGCTGACTGAAACGTAGTCCCTGCTGTTAGGAGAGTCAGGTCACCAGGTCTTACAGAATATAAAGATTTCTTACTTTAATCTATTTTGTTTCTTTATTAATAGATTATAATGATCTAATTGTTATTGAGCAGGACTAATCTAATAGATGTAATATCTATGCTTCCTGTTTTATCAATTAGCGAGTTGTTCCATGTGCTGCTAAATAAAAATGTATTTGGAAATATTTCAGACTACTTTTCTTACTTTCATTCATTCTCCTATATGTACTGCATGCTTAAGATCCTGTGAAAAACTGTGTCCTAGACAAGAATTTGACAGTTGCTGCCTCCTCCTTTCTTTTAAACACCTGTAAATCTAATGCACAAATGTGCAGTTTTTGTTGGGGGGTGGGAGGGTAGATAAATAATCTTTTTCTTACCTTCTTGATCATAATAAGCTCAGCTATTAATTTTAAACAATTGCAATAATTGTGGACTTGTCCTGCTTCTTTGCTTTTTCTCAGAGGATACTTGTTTGGTTTATCAATTTATTTCTCTGGAAAGAGTGATTTTTGTTATTTTTGTTACATTGCAATGAATGGAATAGCTGCTGAGAAACATTTCAAGTTATTTGAGATTTAAGCTTATTGTGCGGAAAAGGAGGATAAAGGAAAGTGAATACATTTTAATCTATGCAGAGCTTGAAGATCCTCCTAAGCAGCTCTTAGCTTGTATCCTAGTTCTCTATACCAGCTCTTGGTGCCAGAAGTCCAAAGGATGTGCTAAAAGCATCAGCAAACAGCAAACTGAAGGTGTACAGTTAAGCTCAGATGGCATACTAAGAAATGAGAAATGTCACTCTTGTCATAATAATTTGAGTTAGCACTGCCACATGAATGTTTTCAGTTGACCAAAATTCAGTGGCACAGGGTCATATAGAGGCAGTTTATAGAAGCCCTCCTATAAATGTTGGAATCTGACTTCAGTTGACTTCAATTTTCAGTTGAATGCCACTGACTATTTAATATTTAAATGTCAAAGCTGCTTTGTTGAAAACTGCATCTTCTGAAAACAAAGTTCATAAACCCCTTTTTCCTATCTTGTATAAGTATGTTGGAACAGTAAGTCCTCCTCTCCGTGTTGGATAAACATATGTAATCATTCTTATGCTAAAGTCGTTTAACCTCAAGATTCTGTGCCCGTGCATTCAGACTAAATATTGGTCTGGTGTCATTTTGAGCATTGTTCTGCAACTTTCTAGTTCTAGTCTTTTAAATCCTAGCTGAAATATTTTCATGTCACTTGTGGATCTGGCATGCACTTTTTCACTTCACTGTTCCAAGCTGTCGTGGAGGCCCGTGAAAAGGTAGTTGAAAAGTCCTGTGAGAAGGTAGTTGAGAATTAAAGCATGACTCCTGATGTTACAAAAAGTCTTCTTTCTGTCTAAAACAGCACTGCTAAGAGCTCTGATAACATAGCACCACAGATCTTCTTGTTAAACAAATTACTTGACTCTCGGGGTTGTGTGTAGTGTGGTCAGTGGTATCAGGTTTTTCTTGCTGTGGTCTGAGCGCATCAGCCTCTGTTAGTCTCACTGGCTTGCTGCTGGCAGATGAAGTAATGGTTGTGTGTAACCTAGCAAGATGAGTTCCTGTGCAACAGTTACCTGGAAAATATGTAAAATGAAAGCATCAGATTGACTCTTGTTGCATCTAAGGATTTTTCAGACTACTGCATTCTATGCTGGCAATTGTTTGCTTTCCTGTGCTTCCTAGAATACTAGGGGCACTGGAATGGCTGAAAGATGCATTTACTTTGCCCTCAAAAATGAGTAGCCTGCCCATTTAGTGAGAGATAGAGGCTTTGTAGTATGTCATCAGGGAGGTTGAATTCATGTTTCTACTATTCTGACCTATTTTCACAGTTGAAATACATACTAGTTTTGTTTCTGAGAGGTTAGGTCAAAATTGATGTGTTCTGTATGAACAGACAGCTTGAGCGCTTGGGCTGTGGGCAGAGGTGTGGATTTTGGTAGCTTGGCCAGCTGGGTAGTCAGCACACACAGAGCTCAGTGTTGCCTGCCTCCCTCCCTTGTTGACTCAGGAGACTTACATCGTGTCTGGTTATGAAACACTTGAATCCTGTACCCATATAGTGAGGGGGAGATAATGCTTTCACAGACTGAAGGAATGGAAGTGGGCACTGATGGGAAGGGTAGGATTTACTGTCTTAGGTATGGGAGGGGAGGACATCAAAAAACCCTAAGTGCAGACTGTAAGTTCCTGGAAAACTTGTGGTAGGAGTTCTGGCATCTGCTTTCCTACAAGGTGCCTTCAACAGGGACCTGCCTTCCCCATGCCTACCCTCTGTTTGATCTTACTTCCTGTAGTTACCAGAGTTCTCTCAAATCTCTGAAGATGGTGAAGGGCCTAGAATGGAAACCATACGAGAAGTAGCTGAGGTCACTTGGTCTGTCCAGCTTGCAGAAGAGGAGACTGAGGGGAGACCTTATAGTGGTCTACAGCTTCCTCAGGAAGGGAAGTGGAGGGGCTGGCACTGGTCTCTTCTCTCTGACCAGTGACAGGACCCAAGGGAACAGCATGAGGTCATGTCAAGGGNTGAATGTATCTGTCAGTTACGTTTTAAAAAGCGACTATCAGTATATAAGGGAAGAAATACCTTTTAATGTACTGAATGAAGATAGCAACATGCAGAGTTAGTGTCTGGGGTTTTAGAATTGCTAGAAACTTTTTAGAAGTAGGCTTAGTCTTGAATGTCATTCATAGCTATAAAAACTTAATACCATCTATAGATCGATTTTTAGATATGGGCACATGCTTCCTCAGTCTCTTTTCAAAACTGAATCATCTTTTTTTCAAAAGATGGGTTAGACCAACGTTTATTTCCTTATTTTATGTTTGCTCTTTACCAAGATGGTCACTGAGGTATAGTCCATGTGTGTGAATAGAAATAGCTGTGTAAAACTGAGGTTACAAAGGATGAGACTGACAAGTAGAAATAGAGAAACCTAAAGAGCCACAGGTTCCTGTTTGAGTGTGGGCAGATAGCCAGTTCCTGGTCTTTAATTGGCACTTAGCTAAACTATGTGACTCTCTCCTGCTTGGATTGAGTATTTCCTCTGAATGATTCATTTCCTAACATTTAACAGTAGAGAAGGAAGAACATTCCTTCCTTCCCTCCTTCCCTCCTTCCTTCCGATATTATAAACTTTCCGCCTCTCATGATGGCCATGAATGTGTAAGATGGAAAATTTTGCTCTGGGGAAAGAATTTGGTACTTTTTTCCCAGACTATCCTGCTCCGTCTACCCCCCTGAGACTGCTCACCAAAAATTCTTGTATGCAGAACTGTATATCCTGACACACAGGAATTTTGCCGCAGGCATCACTATTGAGACCTGTTTCATGTGCACTATTATAAATTTCACAATTTTTATTAAATTATATCCGTAACGTATAAAACCAATAGTATAAGAGCACTGTCAAAATGTTTTTAAAGATCCAATTTTATCTGATTTTTTTAAATGCCAGCATGAATGATGTGTCTGATAACTGATGCCTACTTCATCTGACACTAGTGCTCATGCAATTCATTTCTTCTTCCAGAGATTGACTATATCTCTGGGTTGTTTAACGTTTGAATTTCATCCTGCTGAAATTTTTTTTTTTTTTTTTTTAATTAAGCTTATGTCTGGTTGAGGACAAGGATTAATTGTTACTATTCTTCTGCATTCTTCTCTTGTACACACTGAAAAAAAAAAGGATTTAGATTGCTGTCAGNGAAGGGAAGTGGAGGGGCTGGCACTGGTCTCTTCTCTCTGACCAGTGACAGGACCCAAGGGAACAGCATGAGGTCATGTCAAGGGAGGTTTAGGTTGGATATTGAGACACTTCTCAAGCAGAGAATGACTGGGCAGTGGAACAGTCTCCCCAGGGAAGTGGTTGCTGTACCAAGACGGCCAGAGTTTGGGCAGTGCTTTCAGGCACATGATAGAATTCTTGGGGTTCTTCTGGGCACAGCCAGGAGCTGGATGCAATGATCTTTGTGAGTCCCTTCCAACTCAGGATATTTTATGATGATTCTGTGATGCTAAATCTAAAGCAGCAGGTTCTTCTACTGTGAAGAACAAATAATTTTCCATTTTTATTTCTGGCATAAGGAACAGAAGTGGTTATTTGTCCAAGACTTCATTCTGCTGCTCAGTTACTGGAGAGGGAGAAGATAATTTATCTTGACCTCTTGAGTGGCATCTCTCTGCAAGCTCTTCAGACACTTGAACTAGTAAGAAGAAAGAGGAAACTTGAATTTGGGTTGAGAAGAAAACCCCACAAACTGCGTTGGGCGATCTACTACTGAAACGTGTATAGATATATTTGTAGTATGGGGCTTCTTTACTTCCATGTAATGACAGGGAGGAGGGGAGGAAGACAACTTGTTCTGCAATAAGGGCTCTCCATTTATAGATTATTAAGGTATGTGAGGGAGCCTGGATGAGATGACTATTTTCAGGTGCATCCTTGGACTTTTTCTTAGGATTATTTGACCCAGACTGCTCTTGAAGAAAATGATTAGGCTATTGACAAAGCTTTGATAAGGGCTGTAANGTATAAAGAATACCACAGGAGATTATTTATGTTGGATCTGCTGGAAATCACTACTTTGTTGTCCTGTGCAGCTTGTCCTATATAGAAGATGTAAGATATTTCTGAGGTGGGTTTCTTCATGTGCGGTTTTTTTTTTTATTATTTCATTTTGTTTCTTATTTTTTGGCACCGCAGAATTTGCGGTGTAATTTACATTGTCATTTCCCTACCCTTTATGTCCTCATAGTTTTGGCTATCCATCTAGAAACTTGGGAGTGAGTGGATGAAAGTTGTGCCAATACTTGTCTAGTCTCTTTTCCGGTGTCGGAGTCATGATACTAATTAAATCTAATAATGCACTAAAGATGCTGTTGGTTTATAGCATGTTTCCTTAGTACTTCAGGTGAAACTGAAATGGATTAGATTAAGTTTTCTATTCTCAATGTAGCCATGCTAAAATATTTTTTTAAATACGTTTTATAAGGTTTCTTTCTTCTATTTAATTTTGAGTTGAAATATTTGAGTAAATTATGATAACAAATTTGAATGTTTCAAAATGGGAGTGTAATCAATCCCACTGTAACATGAAAACTTCATGTCTCGTTCACATAAGTATTTTGGGCTCCTTAATAGCAGATATTTAAGTGTTGAGGGCAGAGGCCATGTGGTGCAGACCTAATTTTTTAAGAGATTAATCTGAAAAATCCATGTGTGCATAAAGATGCAGACGTTAAAACCCTCACTTTTCTAGAGATGTGTGTGCTTTCTTTTGAATCATCTAGCTACACTGGTGCATCGTAAATATGATGATTATCGTAAATATAGTGATTATTGTAAATATCAAGCCCGTTAGTAAGAAGCCGAACCTGTGCAGTGTGGTGGATGAAATGTGGTCATTACCACACTCAGGCATAGACTAGATGTAGATTTTTTTCTTTGGCTGTGTTTGCATGGGAAACCTATGCTGG
>VYZQ01041886.1:51420-75150 GCA_013400655.1 Mystacornis crossleyi | reverse complement strand
TATATACCTTTATGACTTTGTTCCCAAGTCCCTCACCAAGCAAGAGCAGGTCACTTGCAACAGCAGAAGGCTTCTTAGCCAACAGCAGTAACAGTGCAGGTAGGTAGGAGCAATTAGCAGTTCCCATTCTCTGGAACATGATGACTACTTAGCTATTTCTCCCTATTCTCTTATATATTCTTACAACACTTGCTCTGGCTTTGAAGCATTCGTACTTAATATATTTATCTCATCTCTGATGTTCATAACAATTGACTTCTGGCACATCTATAAATTACCACACAGAATGATGTCCAGCTCTTTCTCTCTTGCAACACATTGGAAATCACAGGCACAAGCTGAAAACGAATAAAATTATAGAAGTCAATTCATGGTTTAACATACAGAGTAGAAAGCAAAGCTTGTATCAGAAACTTCCCTCTTTAAATTCTCTCAGAATTTCAGTAATTCAGATGAACCCTGAGGGCTGATCTTACATATAGAGCTAGAGATAGCCAATAACCGAATAAGGGATATTTTCAGTCCTTTCAATTGCAGCTTCCCATTTTATTGTATTGAAAAACACTTATTCTCCTTTCTCCTCACATATATTTGATACTTCAGCCATACTGAAATAAATGTTTAAATAATAGAAACTGGAGCTAAACTTCACATGCTGCCTACTGTGGCACAAATGCACAGACATGCAACAATGCAATACGAGTGTTGTAGGGCACACAGAGCCATGTAGCTGTCTCTGCAAAGACCACGTTTGTGCATGTACAGGTAACAAGTGATAGATAAAAAGTGGTTTAAAACCAGAGGAAACTACTAGGAATACTCTAAATCAAAACTTTGCTTGGGTTTGGACCCTTAGTTCCTAAAGCTGCTCCACCTCACATCAAAGAAAACATTAGATTAGTTTGCATCGCTGAGATTCAAAGTACATCTTATACTTCTGAGGAGCTTTATATAAGAAGTTTTCAGATTTACAATTTGTGGAGATGCTTGTGGTGGGCTGATCCAAGGTGGCCACATGGTGCCTACCAAAGCCACCATATCACTTCCATCTTCAGCTGGACAGTTAAGAAAAAATATAACAAAAGGCTCATGGGTGAAGATAAGGAAGATCACTAATTCTCTGCCTCTACCCCCCCTACCCCTGCAGTGCAGGGAATGGAGAGTGGGGGTTGGGGTCAGTTAATCAAGTGATGTTTCTGCCACTCCTTCCCCCTCAGGGGGAGGAGTCCTCACAGTATTCCTCTGCTCCAGCATGGGGGCCCTCTTCCTGGAGACATTCCTGCGTGGGCAGTATTAGTCCTTCCCATGGGCTCCAGTATTAGTCCTTCCCAGGGTGAGTCCCTTCCATGAGATGCTGTCCTTCAGGAACAGACTGTCCAGTGTGGGTCCCCTGCAGGGTCACAAGTCCTGCGAGCAAACCTGTTCCAGCGTAGGCTTCCCACAGGGGTCACAGCCTCTGTCTGGCATCCACTTGCTCTGGCATGGGGTCCTGCATGGGGTGCAGGAGGACAGCCTGTCTCATCTGGGTCTGCAGGATGCAGGGGAATCTCTGCTCCAAAACCTGGAGAACTTCCTATTTGGATGAATAAGTGAAGGAGAACAGAGGGGAACCTTTAAAAATCATCTGCTTCTCTCAGCTGCTTAATTCTGTGGGTGCTTAAAATACATCCACATCTTGGGGCAATAAAAGTGTTTGGAATTTATTCTATGGCCAATATGGAGAAATTTATTTGTAAAAGAATGGAGGCAAACTTTCCTTGAACTCTGCTGTTGCAGAGAGCAGCTCAAGAAAAATATAGAAGCATATGTTTGGTGCTGAGCTTGTCTTTGAGTGTAGTTACCATTTTGACTAAGTACCTACTTGCCTTTAGAGACCATCATCAATTCTGAGAGCTGCAGGTTTTCCTGTCCCTCAAGAGGCATTTCAAATGAAATTGTACAGCCCAATTCAGCAGCTGATTTCTTTTGGCAGCTATGAAAGAAAAGTCAGAAGTTCAATTTAGATTCCTGTGAAGAAATTAAATACTAGTGGAGGTACTCCAGAGCAACCTATAGTGCAGTTATACTGGAATCACATATGGCTTATGGAATCTTGAAAGAAGTGTGAACCCAGGTGATTCTGAATTGCTCTTGATGTGTCAGTCTGCGGAAAGAGCAGCGGAGGGAAAAAGAGCAGACAGTTTTCAGAAGGTACTTCCTGTGTCTGCTCAGCCACCACCACATGTTTCTGGAAGTTCTGTATTTCAAGACATTTCCTAACAAATGTGTTCCTGCACATATTTATACCGCATATGATTTTATGAATCCAGGGGTAGATTGGACGATTTCAGAGCCCACCCCCGTCTCAAATGTGCAACTGGTGATAAATTCTTTCTGGGTCTAGTTTCCCTCTGCTGCCAAGTGCAGATGGTGCACAGTTTGGCACAGGCACAACATGTGCAGGAGTGATTTTCTTAGTTACCCCAGAAATCACCGAAATGAGGATACAGTAACTTGGGCTGACTGAAAAGGAGCACATATGAAAAAGTTTGCTGGTAACGTATAAAGTAATGGGGTTTTTTCCCCGTTTTCCAATATGTAACAGAAACATATTCTCATTTGTTAGTATTATTTGACAGTGAATCATCTATTCTTGGTTATTATCATACTTTTCTCTTAAATCACTATTGCATTATATGCTCTTACATGTGTGCTACAAAATTTCTTGTTCAGACCCTCAACAGCTTATAAGCAGGAGAGAAATCACTGTGCATGCATATGTACCTGTTCTGTCTCCGGACACTTGACTATCAGAAAATGTGATAAGCAGCAGCCTTAATTGATACAATTCAACCCTCTATAAGCCTGTCGTGGACAGCATTATTCATACAAGGGATACATGGTCACCCTGACACTGCACAGGATCTTTCTAAAATAGAAATTGACCTTGTGGTCTGATCCTGCCACCAGTCTGGGATAAATTTAAAGCAACTCCAGTGGAATCAGTGGATTAATTAATTGATTGATTGACATGACATGGAAACTGAGGGCAATTTAATTTATAAATAACTTGAAGATTCACTGAAGTTGTTAAGAAGCTGCCACATGCGATTACACAACATTTTCATGTGAACATACCAAGAGTGGGACATAGGCTCTAAAACTAAAATCACTTTAGTTGCTAGAAAATAAATGCTCTTTAACTGTTTCTTGTAACATACAAGTCACAGCTTCATATTCTGGGTTATGACATAACACTAGAAGAATTGTATGTAAGTAATTTGATAATCTAAATAATCACCTATTACATTCAAATGAAAGATATACATAAATACATTTTATTCAGAAAAACTGACTAGGAGTCACTCGGAAAAACTTACGTCTGTTCTCTAAGGTGAAAGGAAGATACTTGCAATTATCGAAATGTGATTCAAGTCTGGAGTTCTCGGCGATTCAAAACTGCAAAACCGGCTCGTGGCCACGAGAGGGCAGAAAGAGCATTCCTTGTAAAGCTTGCTCTTGCGGAGAATCGTGTTTTCCCGTATAGAACCAGGGATGTAAATTAGCACGAGAAACTCCTGGAGAAGGTAGGAAAATGAAAACTACACCGTTAGGTCTACAAAATCTATCTCGTGAATTTTAAACCTTAACAATTCTGATCATCTCAACTTTCTGTCTTTTAATAACCATTCCTAGGAGAAAAAAAAAAAAAAAAAATGAAATTACAGTGACATTTGACATAAAGCTGGAAGAGAGGATTTGTTGCAGTGCATATTCAGCTATCTATCAATGCTTTCTAACTTTTGCCTTTTACCACCAGCTCAAGGATAAGAATACATGTCATTTCTCACTTCAGTAAACAGCTTGCTTTGGCTCTTTTTTGATTCGAATGCATCTGCAGCCCTCACAATACTGTGGCTATCAAAATCAGTGAGAAGTCCAGAGAATGATGTCTCTGTCTTCTTCACTGAAATGCTCCCACCCCTCTATTTTCTCCACCAAAATTATGGGGGAAAGAAGAATTAGATAAATTACTTTTCTCCCTCTTTAGCTGAACTGGCCTCACCTTTTCTTGATCCACCACTATGTAGGTAGCATAGCTTTCTTCACTTAGAAACGACGTTTCTATTTTTGGTTTCCACTGGCTTTGTCCCATTCCACCATCCAAAGAATACTGAGTTTCAGCATGGAGGGAGTACTGGCTTAATAACTGCCTCAGCAAGCCTTCACCTTTTCTGTATTAGTCAGTGGGAACATTATAAGATCCCTGACCTGAGATAATATATGTACCACAGCTAAACAGAAATTAGTATTTTACCTGTCTGTCAGAGCCAGTTAGTGATTTTTAGTCCCTGGGAACAGAATATTTTGCTTAAGAAGGTAGATTATGCTTTCAGCTCCTTGTTTTAAGGCTCTTTCCTCTCTTTGCCCCAGCAAAAGGGAGAGTTTCCTTTATCCCACTTTCCACATAACTGGAAGAGCATGGAAACAACCTTGGACAGGCCTTGACTGTGGGATTAGAGGAGCAAGCAATCAACAGGACAGAGGAGTAAGAGAGAAAAACAGTGGGCAAGCTCTCAAGAAAAGCCATAGGGAGGTAGAAATAGAAGCACTACAAGGAGAATTCACTTCAGAACATTTTTTGTATGCTTAAGTAGAGAGCTGGAGTAGTAAAGTTGTCAGGCTTGTAATTGTCATTTTTAGGACTGTGTTGAAGTCACCTTTTTGTAGGTTTCCTGAACAGCCTGGGAAGAATTCTTGAATGATCATGCTTCATAATACCACCTCATTTCTGCTTTTGACTTCTGACCTTCACAGCATTTTAGAAGTAGAACTGGTTGTGACAAGTTTATTCTCTATATTCTTCACGACACAAGGTGGGACCAAAAGCACAGGAGTGTTTTACTTAGCAGTCTTTGCAAAGCCTTTAAAACACACATACACGAGTCTATGGGCCCTACTGGGGTGAGTGCTGAAGGAGCTGGCTGATAATATCTTGAGGCCACTCTAAACCTTGAACAATCATGGCAATTGGGAGACATGTCTGAGGACTGGAAGAAAGCAAATGCCATTTGTATCTTTGAAAAGGGCAGGAAGGAGGACCCGGGAAAGTGCAGGCTGGTCAGACTCATTTCCAGCCCTAGGGAGGTACGGAGCCACTCATCCTGGAAACCACTTCCAGGCACATGAAGGACAAGATGACCAGGAGCATGGACTCATCAAGGCAAAGTAATGGTTGACCAACCTGAAGCATCATTCGACAATGAAATGACCATTTGAGGGACATAGTCAGGACAGTGGACATTGTCTACCTAGACTTAAGTCATGCTTTTGACACTGTTCCTCTTAAAATGCTCACATAGAGGAGATGATGAATTATGGCCTGAATGAGAATGAAAACTGGCTGAATCTCTGGGCCCAGAGGGTGATGATCAGTGGTACAAAGTCTAATTGGAGGCCAGTAATGAGCAATGTACCCCCAAATCAATACTGGGGACAGACCTGCTCAATGTTGTCATAATTATCTGGGTGATGGGGCAGGGTGTATCTTCAGCAAGTTTGCTGATGACTGAAAATTGGGAGGGTCATGATGCCAACCAAAGGGATCTGAACAGGTTGGAGAATGGACTGACATGCAATTCAACAACTCATCCAGTTCAACAAAGGTAAATGGAAAGTCTTGCACGTAGGGAGGAACAGCCCCATGCTGCAAGGAGGACCTGCACATGCTGCAGCTGACCAGCTGGAAAGCAGCTTTGCAGAAAGGACTGGGGGTGCTGGTGGACACCAAGTTGGACAGGGGCCAACAACCTGCCTTCACTAGAAGGAGGGTTAATGGTATTTGGGACTGCGTGAGGAGGAGTGGCCAGCAGGTTGAGGGAAGTGGACCTTCCCTGCTACTCAGCACAGGCGGGACCATATTAGGAGTGTCCAGTTCAGGGGTTCCCAGAACAAGGGAGATGGAGCTACTGGAGAAAGTCCAGTGAAAGGCCACTAAGCTAATGAAGGGTCTAGAATATTTTTCATATGATGAAAGGCTGAGAGAGCAGGAGCTGTGCAGCCTGGAGAAGAAAAGGCTCAGGGAGGCTCTCATCAGTGTGTACAAACACCCGAAGGGAGGTTGCAAAAGAAGATGGAGCCAGGCTCTTTTCATTTGTTCCCAGTGAGAGGACCAGAGGTGATGGACACCGACTGAAACACAGGATAGTCAATCCAAAGGAACCACTTTAGACTGCGGGGGTGACTGAGCACTGACAAGGTTGCCCAGAGAGGGTATGAAGTCTCCCTCCTTGGAAACATGGTCCTAGGCAGCCTGCCTGAGTAGGGCTTGGACCAGGTGACCATCAGAAGTCCCCTCCTACCTCAAGCATTCTGTAATTTTGTGATATCCATCTTTCCCTGACACCATTGTTCCATCAGCACAGGACATCCATTGCAGCCTGGTAAGGGAGCTATACAGAGATATATCAAGGACCTTCATCCTCCCAGTTAGTTTTTTCGAAAGAAACTCAGTTATGTGGAGATACAGCTGGCAGCAAAACACACAACTTAGGTACTGATAGATTTGCATATGCGGGGTGACCTCTTTTGTGTGAAGATTTGAAGTGTAGAAGTGATGTCCTAAGCTTTTTTCTTCCAGTCAGCACACCCTCTATAATAACAGCGGAGGTAGGTCATTCTCATTGTATCCTAAAACCACAACTCTAATTCTTCTGTAGTATATTTTTGGAATGAAATAACAGAGATTTTTCAACAGTTGAGTAATTAATGAAATGAAGGAAAATATTTTTCTGAGCCTTTCCAAACATTCAGCTCTAGACTAAGATGAAGCATGAAAAAGAAATACTGAAATAATTTTTTTTCAGACTATATTAAACTTATGAACTCTGGAATTCACTGATACAGCTGTATCACTTGCACATGGCACAAATATTAAAGTTTAGTTCACTTTAATGGGATGGCCAAGCCATCCAGGTTAAAAACAAATCAGTGGTTCAAAATCATAATAAACTGGCTTGACTGGTTATTAATAACACAATAGTGCATTTAATAGGTACTTAGAAAAGCTATTTATGTATTATCACCTGCCAAAAGACATGCTCCCGGCTTTCTGCACACTACTTTTCCAAGAAAAGTACGACCTCCAGCTAGTTTTGCTCTCACTGGTGTAAAAAACAACAGAAAAAACACTCTTTTCAAATGCATCCATTTATTTTGATGCCAATTCAACTCAAACAAAAAACACATTGAGAGAAAAGATAAGGTCAGCAGAAGAAAGTAAAGCAGATCAAAATCTATCACCATGTCTGTCAAACATAGGAGGGCAAAAACATCCAGCAAGCCAACTAACCAGAATCCAAACTCACCAGTTGGCCAACTCCAGCTGTTTTGAAGGATGGTGTGAACATCCCACACAAGACCTTAGCAAAGAATATTGGTATTTCCAAGAATGGGAATAAAAATTGGCACTTCACGGAAGTCTTGCTGCTGGGCTGCCTGCCTTGAAATCCACTAAGCTCAGCCAATTTGTCAAGAGTTGAACCAACATCTACATGACTTCATTCAATTCTTCACAATCAAATTTTCTGTAACAAACTGTCTTGGTTTGTGGCTGTATTTATTGTTTTACTCAGGAGAGGTAAAACTGCACATGACTTATGTGTGTCTTGGATCCCAGCTCCCAGGCGTGCTCTAACATCCTTCCCCCCCATTCAACAGTTAAACACCTGCTGACAGCACCAGCTGCCTCATCCTGTGTACCACTCCAGAACATCCCCAACACCCTCTGCTGTGATGTCAAATACTATCAGAACACAGACCAGAGCACAGTCACAGTGCACTGCACTGAAAGAGAAGGTAGGCTTAGTTCTGAGTTCAGCCCTACACAGTTTCCTATTAATGCTTTTCTTCCAAAGAGACAGACAATGCAGGTTGGGAAGAGAGGGGCTGATCTCCAAATATTGTCTCCTGTGTTGGAATAATATTTCTTTAGGGTTCTATAAGCACAATACTTGAAAGGTTGTTACATTTAGAAATCAATTTTTACTTAGGTATTATTTCTTAAAATAATCATATATCATTTTCCTATACCTTCCTACTTTTTCCCACTGGGAGCTTTTCCTCAGCAAAGCTTCCCAGTGAGATAATTCATTCTCTTGACCATGGATTTCTGAAAGCTCTGGAGCTGAAATATGTATGATTGTGGCTCCTGCTTTGGAGCAGTATCATCCTGGAAACTACTGATTTCCTTTGTGGGTGATTTCCCCTGGATCAATAAGGTCACTGAGCTAAAATCCCTTCGGCTTCTTCAGCCAAGGAATTGGGCCAGTTTGCCAGGGAACAGAACTGGACAGACAGTGTGGCCGCCTGAGCATGCATTGGACTGTGTCCAGAGAGCACTGTTCATAGGGATGTCTTGACCCTTTGTCTGGGTCCTGCTGCTTAAGGGAGGTGTCAGTGGCTAGAAGCTTGAGGTCCCCGAGCCAGCCACCTGGAAGGGCTGTACAATGAACTACTTTTCTGGAGCTGAAGGCAAGTTTTCAGATTTGAATGGTGGTTTGGGACTAGTGCAGCTGCAGGGACATGGGACATAGATGTTCAGAACCCTTTGGATGAGGGAATGTGGATTACCGTGAATCAGCAGTCCTGGTGCTGGTATGCTGGGTAAAATTGCAGATGGGTTAAAGTCTGTATACACATTGTGGATTCAAAGCTGAGTGCAGTCAAATCATGATCTGGTGCTATGGATGATGGCTGCAATGCTAGAAGACTGATGAAGTAAAACTGATGGCATAGATCTTTGCCTCTATTGGCAGCTGCTGTCATGGAGTTGCAAAGAGAAGCAATTAATGTGGTATGTCCCTGTATGTGCAACAGGCAGGGGCAAAAAACCAACTAGTCAATCAAAAAACCAACACAGTCCATCTGTAATTCTGGCAGCCAGAAATAAATTTCTGAGAAAGGCTTATAAAGTTGGATAGAGAGGAAATTCCACTGGGGTCTGAACAGCGTGGACTCAGAACTGCACTGAATTACAGAACCACAGCAGTTCTGCTGGAAGGAAAGTCCGATTTCTGTTTCGTGCCCACTTGCAGATTATGGATCAACAACTCAGAACATTTTTCTCATTGCAAGCCAGTTGTACTTGAGTCTGAGTCATCAGTGTAAGATTCCCATAGTGCTCATGTAGATATGACAGCAGACCACCCAATACTCTATAAACTGCCAGCATGTTAGAATTAGTTTAGGTTTTTTCACTTGAATATGCTAGATCAGCTTCTTTTCTTCAAAAACATATGGCCCAAACTCACAGACATCCTGGAAGAATAACATATTTCAAAAATTTCAAATTAGTTCCCTCTTTTAATAAGGCAAAGCGAAATCTTTTGCATTTTACTAACATATACCAGAGAAGAGGGCTTGTTTAAAATATCCTTTTTGTCAAAGCTTTGCCAAAGTCAGCGGAGCAAACACGTACCAGTCAGATGAATATATATTGCTCCTTTCTCCTTAAGACTCTCCTCAGCCTCTTCTTCCCATTGTAAGATCCCTATCCAAAAGCTAGCAGATCATTAAGTGCAGAGCAACACAGAAGTCTTAAAGGTACAACTCAAAATGCAAGAAGGTAACCCAAAGTCTCTCAGCCTTCTTCACATGATGAGCCATTGGTTTTTGGTCCAAAAGAGCCTTGTCACAGTGTGTGGAGAGCAGAGCGAATTCAGTGCTTCCCTTTGTGAACTTATCTAGCCATTGTTACACACCCCTACTGTGCTCGTCATGGAGCAAACAGGATCCTGAGGGTTTCCTCAGGATTGTCCCAGAAGAAGGCACAGATACAAGGGAATGCTCTGCTGGCTCTTGGAGGATGGGGGAGGAAGCAGTAGTGCTTCTTTGTCTACTTCATCTAAGAAGTTGATGGTGTTTTTTGAGGGAAGACTCTTTGTCACTGTGAACCAAAGCTTCATTTGATGGAAGGTAAAAGTCCTGGTGCTTTTCTCTTGCACAACAGAGCAGTTCAAAGCAGAGGCAACTTTTTTTGATATATACGCCTGCATGAAGCTCCAGAGAGCTCAGGGGTTTATACTGGCCTTGTACAGCTCCTCTCCTCACAAACAGCTAATCAACCAGCACTGAAATACAACTTTGTTCCAGTGAAAGGAGGACTGAAGCATTTCCCCTCAGCACAGTAGGGACAATAAACATGGCAATTCAGGGAAAAAATTATTTTCTATTAAAAGTGTCATGGGTTTAATATCCTTTTCAGAATGGGACTGGAACTTTACAGTGAATCTGAATTCACCAAGTGAGACTAACTGTGCAGAAGTCCTTTTCTGTGCAACTCCAAAGTTTCTGCTCTTGCTTGAAAGCTTATTTCCAGCTTCTGTTCATCAGTAACACAAAGCAATAGTATCACACCTCTTTAATCTGCTTCTTTTCTTTTTTGTATGTTTGTTTTATTTTGCAACCTGGTACAAATAACCAATAGCAGTAGTAAAAGCAACCTTTGTTTCTTGTTGACACACTCATCTGTTTTCTCCTTAGCATCTAGATGCAGTAACAAATGCTTTGGTATTTGATATTTTATCTCGCATCTTCCCCTAAAACTTCAAATATGAAACATGATGCTACTGAAAAACCTGCCCCAACACTACCAAGAAAATGAGGGACCTGAAGTCCTATCAAGAACTTTCAATTCAAATGTAATACTAACTCCGTTTCAAATTCCTGCTTGTCTAACTGTCTCAAAAGACAGGTAAGAACAGAACTTGTAAAGGTAAATTGTTCCATTAGAAGTATTTGATATCAATTTAGTCTTACTGAAAGTATTTTCTCATGGTTATGTTTTTCCGGCAAGACACATTTTTTCTCTTTTTGCTTGAATGAAATAGAATATCTTCTACTTTGTGCAATAGTCTGTCAGTTCCCCAGGAAATATGTTCATTACAGCTGAAGGGAGAGCTGCTAAAATAAATTATACTATGGCTTTAGCATTCAAAATCTCCTGAAATAATTTTCATAAATCATAAAATGAACATGTATTTTGCATTTCTAATTTGGAAAAAAATGAGCATATTTCACAAATCAATCACCAACATTTATCATTGTATCTACTCCTGTTTTAAACCATTTTTTTCCCTAGATTACAGGTTGCTCTAGAATTACTGAAATAAACTTTTAAATTAAATTTTAAATTACAGGAAGCTTGCATTTTACTTTTGTAATCACCAGTGTGTAATCAGGAAGTTTCAAGAATCAATGTGTTTTCACTGTATTTTGAGGGCTCAATTATACTATTAGCTGGAGGGCAGGATATGGCAGAATTCCTGCAATTTTTAAAGGTCTGGAAAGCTGAACTTACATGACTTACATGCTGCTTGGCACTCATGACAATTTTTTTTTTAATCTAAATTTGTATTTTTTCCATACATAACAGGTTCCAGAGTGAGTCTCAAGTCCTCCAGTGTTCTTTCATATGAGATTTTATCTCTATTTTATCTATTATCCCTAGTAAAATCTTAGTTTCCATCTTTCTGACAGACTTCTGGTTTACTACTATTGATAACGTCTTCCATTACTTGTAATGTCTCCTATCCAACATCTGAATTCCAGTCAGAGTACTTTGATATTATTGGATTATCATGCTTGTCAAACTGTGTCTTGATGCCTCTCACTTACATATCTGCCCTGAGGCAAGTTTTTGTGGTATTCCTTGCATTGCAGGAATTCGGTGAATTTCCATCTGCACTCTTTTAACTATTAATAGGCTTGGAAGTTTACTGAATTATAGACCTGATCTAAATTTTAATGAATATACAGAAAAGAATCATGTTAGCTACACAGGATACCCAGCAGAAGGAAAAATGCAACAGCAAAGCATCTTTCAGATGACAACTATGTCAGTCCCAGCACTAAAACACAAACATGAAATACATATAGCAAGGCTGTAACATTCTTTTCTCAGTGACGAGGAAAATCTGTATTGTAAAACAGGTAGTAAGCTACATTTTTCTGCTGCTATAAACACAGACTCACATGAACTCACAGTCCATACCTGAAAAGATGGCTGCATGTTTTACAATATCATACATGTTTTTAAAATGTTGCATTTTTTCCTAGTCACATAAATACAAATAAATAAATAAATAAATAAATCAGTTGTTCTCAACTTTTAAAAATAACACATGAATTAATTTTATTACATTATTTTCTCGGACTAGAGTGTTTGTTACCAATATTGGCATAGCTAGATTGTGCCCCTGAATAACCAGAAGCATGTACATATATTTGAATAATGCTAGGTTGTATATATATACAAAGAAGGTATCCTATGTATTTTACCCTATGATCAGATAGTCAGATTCAGCATTGATATACTAAAATTATGTGTGTAGTTATTTTTAGCTTTATTGGGAAACAGCTAATAAAAACAAACTCAGCAAAAAAAAAAAATTCAATGAATTCCATAACTATATGTTGCTCAGTGACTATGTCACTTGGCATGTACTGTGGACTCCAGGAGAAGATGTGTAGAGCGAAACAGGGGGCGCTGAGAATCTGAGGTGCAGAAAAAATACATTTCAGGTGCTCTTTACTTTGGATTAAGGGTCCATTTGTGGCTGTGGTACCCTCCTGGTATATTTCTGGAACACATCTTTCCGATAATTACATTCATAAGGAACCCAGTTCATATACTCCAAGACCAAGGCACTGCAAAACAGAGATCACTGGGAGATTCATGTCAAAAGTGGAGTCGTGGATTAAAATGCCAGTATCAATAAGAATTCTCCTTCCAAGACCTTCTGGAAGCTGTTGGCAGCACACACCCTCAGATGTGTTGGTTTCATGCAGTGATCAAATCAGTTACTGGAGGCCTTCATAAACTCATAATTTAAGACACTGTATTCTTACACTCTGGTTTGAGCTCCACATGACATACAAAAAAAAATCTGAAGGGAAAAAATGCAAATTTTTAATAACAAAGAAGGCACTATATTTGGCACTATATAATGTTCTGATCCCAGAACATTAGTTTTTTGGTGGTGTGGGTTTTTTCTCAGAAGAAAAGAGCCAGAAAGCTGGAAGTTGTCTGTCAGAATTCAGACTAAATCTACAATCATGGAAGTTAGAAATGCTAATAGTCTCTATTAAATCATTGACTGTAGTGCTGAGATCCTTAAGAATTGTTCACAATAGACATTTTTAAAATATGTTCACCTTAGCCCTTTTTTCGATAATCTCTGGACTGAGACATTTTTTAATGTGTCATTGAGATCTCAAATATCACAGGATCAACATCAGCTATAAATGTTTCTTTGGGAGAAGGAGACTTGTAAATATAACACAGTCCTGTTTCAGCTGAATAGATGATCAGACCTTCATAGGCAAGGCTTTCTTTTATGTCTAAGGTAAAGTGGTTGTTCTGCAACTTAGTAGCCTATAGATAGGAGTCAACCGGAATGATTTATTAATGTTTCCACTGAGAGCTGGCTTAATGAACACAAACATCACAGCCACATAGGTGACTTGGCATCTGCCTGACTACTTTCAGAATGGGGGTGAATCTTTAGATAGAACTTGTAAATGAATGCTTGAGTTCCTTCAGAAACTGAAAAAAGAAAAGTTTTCTGATAATCTGTGGCACATCAGATTCTTATTTTGGTTCATCATACAGATCAAACTGCTTGATTTCAAATGACACCAATGTATGGAAATGTACAGAGTATCCTCAGCCTCTAGCACATCCATGTGAGTGCCTAGCACAACTTTCATTCAGTGTGAACTACATCTACTAAACAATAACATTTCTCACCCCTCTCTAGAGATGGAGAGGGGAAGTTTTCAAAGGCAGAAATAACAGATTCTGAAATCACCAGGAATTAGATGCTAAAGCTTCCATCTGTGCTATTGCATATATTTTCTGCGCATATGCTGCTTATGTAGAACTGAAAGGAGGGTGCAGGTATGTATGCGCTGGCAGCTGAGACTCAGTTGCAAGGTGCACCTGCTGCACGAATCTATCACCTTCTTTCTTCCTCTCACTGATCAAAACATAATCGACTTGATCCAACCTCCATTAAACAATTGCCAGTCACTGTTGTACTAACTTCTCCTCGTGACAGTTCATCCTAATAGCATGAGCCAGAATAAGCTGAGTAAGTCAGAGACATGAAAATAGAGCCAAGTTGTCATTGTTTAAAAGACTTCAGATAACCATCACTGCTGCTGCTGTCAAAAGACATTTTGTTGGGGTTTTTTTCTTTCAGGTATAAAGAGTTCAGGAAATTCCTTCATTGCTGCAAGCTTCCCTGAGAAGCAGACAGGAAGCACTGAGGAATTACTCTACGTGTACTGCCAGAAGATAACTGAGCAAAGGTAAAGGATCGCCATGCACATTTGTTACAGGATGCCAACCTTACAGCAGTGGAGAGGACCCTCAGCCAACATAGGCTAGACATCTACTTCTCCCAGCCAAAATGTTTAAGTGAAGTGCTTTAACCAAGAAAAGCACCAGGCAGAGAAATGGTTGGAGAGCAATTTAGACTGACATGTACAATATCTGCATTCCAAAAATGAGCACTTTAAGCTTTTATTCTGTTCACAGTGCCCTAAGTATTAATGTGGAAATATATTGGTATTCACAAATCTTCACACGGTATTTTGCTGAAACACCTGAAGTTCCAAATTTCCATATTTATATTTTGCCCATCATTTGATAATTATGTACTGTTGGCTGTTGTCCCAAACACCCTTCCTGAACTTAAAGATTTCACTTTTGGCCTAATTTACAGCATCCGCAAAAGCCATAGGCATACACATGAAAAGTCAGTGCTCGTTTTTTTCAGAAAGCTGTTGTAAAAGAAGAGATATATCTAGACAGCTGAGGAGCTGTTGGGGAATGCTTTTGGAATTAGGGCTCCTTTTCCTAGACTCTTACACAGCCAATTTCTTCTTTAAAATACACGGGGGTTTGTGCCACTTCCACTGAAACCAGTTCCAATACTTCTTTTTCTTCATAACAGCATAACTTAAAAAGAAAAGAAAAAAGGCTGACTAACTGAAAGGTGGGGAAATGATGATGCCAAATATCTGTTGTTCAGACACTCGTATAGGATTCAGATCACCATTGCTGACTTACAGGAAAGCTTTGAAAACAGAGCACACTGCTCAGGAAAGTTTTGGAAGCAGGACATGCTGCTCAGGATTGACTCAGAGAAGTCCAAGGACAGCCTTCAGTCCTGCAGCCTTTCCTGGACAACAGGAATGGAAAATGTTGAAGATGTAGAATTTTGAAGAGTTAAAACATGACTCAAAGACTGGAAACATGCCTCCCTGTCCTTGTTCTCCTCTGTGTTATAAAGAGCTAACCTTTATGTGAAATGATCATAGAATATCTCAGTTTGGAAGGGACCCATATGGATCACCAAGTCCAACTCCCTGCTCCTCGCAGGACTATCTAACACTAAACCATGACCAAGAGCACTGTCCAGACGCTCCTTGAACTCTGACAGACTTGGTGCCATGGTCACTCCCCTGGAGTGTCTGTTCCAGTGACAGGTCACCCTCACGGTAGAGAACCTTTTCCAATATCCATCCTGAACTTTCCCTGATGGACCTTCATGTCATTCCCTCAAGTCCTATCACTGGTCACCAGAAAGAGGAGAGAGGAGATCAGCACCTCTCCCTCCACTGCCTCCTTTGAGGAAGGTGTAGACTGTGTGGAGGTCACCCCTCAGCCTTCTCTTCTCCCAGCTGAACAAACCAAGTGACCTCAGCCGCTCCTTGTATGTCTTACCCTCACGACCTTTCATCGTCTTGGTGCCCTCCTCTGGACACACTCTGGTAGTTTGATGTCCTTCCCACATTAAGGCACCCAGGGCAGCACAGAGCGCTCGAGGTGGGGCTGCCGCAGTGCCGAGCAGAGCGGGGCCGTCACTTCCCTCGCTTGGCTCACTGCACTCTGCTGGGCGCACCCCAGGACACAGCTGGCCCTTGTGGCTCCCAGGGCACACTACTGACTCATGTACAGCTTGCCATCAGCCCAAACACCACGTCTCTTTCCCCAGGGCTGCTCTCCAGCCTCTCATCCCCCAGTTTGTACATATACCCAGGGGTACCCCATCCCAGGGGGAGAGTCCAGCACTTGCATTTGTTAAATGATGCTGATGGGACTTCCATACCAGAACCATGGCAAGGTGTTGTGATCCCAGTGATAGACTGGTCCAAGAATGTATAATGAGCTTGAAACAACAATTTTCCTTGCTCTTGTGTTTGTCTTTTCTGAATATGCAATCCTTTGGATTATTTGTTGCCCAGGCACACTACTGTAGAGCCTCTAACTAACCCAAATGAATCCCACTCTGAGGGAAGAAAGAGATCCAGAAACAAACCTTCCCTTTTCCACAGGGTGGAAATTGCCTAGTGTTGCATGTAGTCTATGTTTCTACATTCCTACCCTCACACTGCAAGCCAGGAGAGATTTTGGCCAACTCAGGCATAGTACCTCATGACAAAGTAGATGAGTCACAGCAACAACATGTCCCACTTCAAAAAACCAACATAGCAGTCAGAAAGGGAGAAGAAGTTTGCAAGCTACTTCATAAACCTACGTTAATGACATCTATTTTCTATTTGTCTTGGACAACTCCCACAGTAAAATGTTAAGGCAGGAGAGTTGATCAGAGCATACACAGGTACCCCCAGTCCTGATGGTGCTACTCTGGGGCAGAAGAGAGTAGCCTTTCTTTCATACTGAGTTTCGGTAAAACAGAGAAAACAGGCAAGCAACAGACCTACAGTAACCCCAACAGAAACAGTTTCACTGATCTCCATGAAACCTACCAGAGATGCAGGCTAGATTTAATTAAACGCTTACTCTAGTGCAAATAATTACAGAGTAAAAAGCTGAAGTGGGCAATATGCAAACAAAGTATTTTGCGTTTGTGCCTCTGATAGTACTGGCGCAAATTTCAGTGGGTAAAGTATAAGAAGCCTAAATAAATATGTTTATAAGAGAATTTGTAAATAAAACTTCAGGAAGTATTCACAGTGAGAATTAAATAAACTGTAAGGCTTTTTCTAATGACAGGAAAATCTTACTGGTTATGGCTGATCTTTCCACCTGCATTTCCATCATTTTCACACTCTCATTTGCTCTCTGCTCTTGGTTTTGGTTTTTGATGTGGAGCTGTCTTCTCTTCAGATTCTTGTCAGTGAAAACCACTATGCAGTTTGGCTGGATTCTGTGAGCCCTTTGACATCAGAAGGAGCTGGAAGTGATCCCCAGAGTGCAGAAATAACTCGTTTTAGGGTGAAAAGCTGGAGCCTGTACCCATTTGAGGCATTCCCATAGCTCCTGTTGCGTGTTAGAAGTGTGTGATAAGGAACTGTAAGAGCCAGGCTTTCAGAGGGGGAAATTCTCAGCATTCTCAGGAACTTTAAAGTCAGGCATGGGTGCTCAGCACTTCTCAAAATCCAGCCCCGCATGATGTAGATTTTGAAACATGGGATAATTTCCACACGAGCAGCATCTATCAGTTTTGATATCAGCAGTCCCCTGAGAAATCAAGACAAAACCATAGCAATTTCTTTGGATTTTTATAAGGAAATAGACTATAAGCTTTATATATTTATGTGTTTTCTTTGCACAGAGGCTTTCCTACTGAACATGACAATGTCACTCAGCTGTGAAACAAAAGTGATGTGTGTATGACTGATGAACTGTAAGTTTAAATTTTCAGTTAACCATATTGTGAATTTGGTGAATATAGCAGCAAACTGAATATTCATTCTACTCTAACGATATGAAATTAAAGGGCCATGTTCTGTAAAAAGGGATTAGTCAGTAACAAAGGACAGCAAACACAGCTGGGAAGGAAATTCAGAATACAGCATTGTGCCACTTCAGTTAAAGTAGCTCTTCAACGAGGACCTCTGAGTTTGCTGTATAGGTTGCCTATATTTATCAACTAGTAATACTCAAAAATATTACCCTTTCTACAGTAAATTAGAATCCAGATCAAACTGAAGAAACTGAAGTAACCATGACATGGTCTTTCAGTCCATTTTTCTCATACATATTTATAGATATGTATTTTTGGAGGAGGCTTTTCAAGGATTATTTTCCTCACTGGTGCTGTTCAAGAAGTATTTGAGTGAATTTGGATGCTATGTGAGTTTTGCAATCCAACACTTTGCCACTTGATGGCACCAGCAAAACACTTAAACCTGATCAAACTACTGTGCTCTTAGATTAAGGTAGTTTGAAGCACAGATGTAAATTCTTCAAAAGGAGAAAATAAACAACTTCTTATATCAGCATTGATAACTTAAGTATACTGGAAACCTGAGAATAATTCTGTGATGATTTCACAGTTAACTTTACAGGGCTGTGAGGTGCATTCCTCACGACAGCTGCTCACCAGAATGGATCCTCCAGGTACACAGGCGGAGGAAGAGAACACAGCACCTTCTGTGGATGTTCTTCCTTAACAGGAAGCAACCAGGGACTGCTGTGACTCTATGCCCTTGTACCAGCTATATAAGGAGGGAGGAGACTTTACAGGAGTAGGTCAAACTCTGTCCCCATACATACTGAAAAGTACATAACCTTGGACTCTGAGTATTTGATCAACACATCATTAAAATGCTTTCTGCATTATTATGCTCTCACATCTTAACCTGAAATATGCTGGATCTCTAAAAATATTTTCATTTGTCCTAGTTTAAGCATTTTCTTTCCCTGTAATATTCTATTTTCTTTGTCTTTAAAAGACCTTTAAATTGAAGGAAAGAATATATCCTTAAAAACAAAAAGTGAAATACACACACAAAAAAGTCTTCCATGTTCATAGTCCAGGGTCTTTCAGAGCAAATATTCTTCCTGCCATCAGGAGCTATAAAATGGTGACAGCCACATGGAAGCCTTCCTGAAAAATGCACTCTGAGTGGTGCTAAGGAGACCTACCTGGGAGCTATTAACACTCAGTTTATTTACCTTTTAGCCTGTGAGGTCTCCTTTGAGCCATTACTGTCTTTTGTGGGAAATTAATTACAAGGTATTTGCAATAACTCTTTACACTTTCATGGACCAACAGTGCCTTAAGGATGAACACTATCTATCCTTGTGCAGTTTTGCAACTAGAATCCATCACTGACCGTGCAGATGTGCTTTGCTAAGTGCACTGGCAGTGGGTCACACACATATGCCCTCCCAGTCAAATGTACTGGAGAAAAGTAGTTGCCTCCTCGCTTCTATAGGTGTAATGGGTCCTCAAGTTCACATCAAACAAGACCACAAAACTTGGGAGAGGCCTTGAAAAACACCCTTCACCCACTGCCAAGAATCTTAGTTATACACACACTCATCAGGCTAGACCACTGGCAGCTGTCCTTCCACTGATAAGCCACACCAATAAGGTTGCCAGTGAGTTTAGTGACAGCACAGAATGAATGAAAGTTGTCTTCTTTTTTTTTTTTTTCATTTGCTTTGTGGGTTTTAACATGGTTTTGCTGTTCATCATGCCACAGAGTATTTACATTCCTCTGGCTGTCTCCCAGCTCCTTGACCCATGGTGGTTCCCAGACCTGCAGATTCCTGACCAAGCAGGTTTTAAGGTTAGGCAAGGTAAGTGATTGCCTCCCTCTGCAAGAATAAAAGGCTGCAGAGAAAGTCAATTTACACATCTGAAAAAATTTATTCTCCAGTTGTAATTTCCTTTCTATTAAATTTGGCAAGAGAGATACATCTGATTCTCTTAATAATTTACAGAATACATGGGAAAGTAACAAGAAAGAGAAGTAAAATATTCTCTGGCCTGATCTAGAAAAGAAGATGACGGTCATGAGGCTCCCCATGCTGCATCTCCTTCAGGCCAAAACCACACTTGAGAAAATAAACAGATCTTTAGAGGCCCCTAGCATGTGTCAGAGAGTAGAAAGGTAGTACTAAGTGGGAGACTCTCATGAAGGTCACACGGGTTCCAGTGTGTCTCTTACTGCTATTACTGAACAAGTGCATCTCTCCACCTATTGCTCTGACATCATGAGGGAAGCTGCAGAACTACCGCACAGAAGCCAGAGTCTCCATAAGGATACTCTCTCTCATGTGAAACTTGATTTATGCCTATTTTGTCAAAAAAGTGTTTGAAGAGTGCCCACAGTGCAGTCATTGCTAGGGAAATGGGATGGCATTCATCTGGACAACTCCCTGCATTTGTTCTGGGCCTTTCCAAACTGGAAGCATAAATCCCTCCACTGTGAGCCTTGACTTCTTTTCAATAGACAGATAGACTCCATATGCTCTATGGACCGAACATAAAGGGGCAGGCAACATAATACCGAGCAACTGTTTCTTGTGTTATGCTGGCAGACTCCAGCAAAAGTCTAATAGAAATACAGTGAAAACACCCCAGTGCCAAATTTTAAAAAAACTACTACTATCTTACTTCCTTTCCAGAAAAAGCTCTCTTCTTTCTCTTCTGCCATCCATTCTGGTTGGCTTCAGGCTTGATTACCCAGTGTGAGTTTTAAAAATAAACAAATATTCTAAACAACTCTCTACCCTTAAAAATGAAAACCTTTGCTGGCTGTTACAACCTGAGCTCACAAACCTTCTCTAAATCATGGCAGTCATGAAAATGCATGTTCATCCTTATTTTATTGCCTTTACATGTTAAAATGAAAAGTAATCTACAATGGTAGTTAAGTAGTTCTGCCATGCCAGAGCTCAAAGCAGATTGACTATCCTTATTTATGTGTATGTGTATGTGGATCAGCAATTTGTCCAACTATTGCAGTGAAAAATGTAGCAAGTCACACTGTAACACAACAAAATGGAAATTGAAAATACTTAGTATTTCTTTTCAATTTACATTCTATTATAATAATACAACTGTAACAGAATGTGATTGAAAAGAAACTTTGAGAAGTGTTCTTCACATCTACAGCACCAGTAGACATACGCCGGTTCTAACTGTAGAAATGGAAAACCAATTAGAATTATCCATGGAGTAAACTTTCAAAGATTGCTGGTCTATAAGTATGGCATTTCTACAAGGCTTCCCATTATTAAGACAGACACGAAGTTTGAATCAGAATCCCAGGCCATTATAAATGTACCAATTTACAAATGGTTGCCAGAATTCAACACCTTAAGTCCTGTTATCTTTGTAGCATCACACATTAAAAGTAGATCTTTTGTTCAGCTCAGTTGAGGCATGAGTTATGCTGGCACAGTAATCTGTGAGATATCACACCTCATGTTGATTGCAGTGAGTCCCATAGCATCACAGCACAGATTTCACAATGAAGTGCACGACTTCTGTATGTTGTATCAGAATGTGTGAATAAAATTGATCTGGCAGTTGAAGTTTATCTTTAAAACACCCATTATAGTATGCAAAGAAGTAAGTGCAGGACCGTATGTTAAACTCTTTGAGTGAAGGGAATATTTCCTCTTTGTTACCGTTCAACACCTATCTTTATGGAGACTAACTCAAGGATGGAGCGGCCCAGTTGCACCCTGAGGCACAGATGACTTGAAGAGAGCTTGGGTGCAGCTCCCATATCACAGCTATGTCATTAACCAGGCTACTGAACAAACCCCAGCCGTGGGAGGAAGAGAGTTCCCACAGGAACTGCTAAAGCTGAAATTAGGGAGTTGCTGCAGGGCCTATGAACATCCCAACAGTTCCATGTCCTCAAGCAAGGGGAGAAGCCCTGAGAAGTTACCATCATCTCCTGCTTGGGAATGAATCTGAGACATCCTCCTCTCACTGAGGAAAACAAGGGGTTTTAGCAATATGCAGATTTTGGTATACAGTTCGAAGAAACAAGAAATATTGTGTGACAATGTACAAATAATAAAGCTTAAAATGGGCTATCATCTGACATCTCTTACCCATTTACAATAAAGACCCTTTGAAGCAAGGGCTGGTAGATAAGCCTTTCTTGAAATGAAATACACAAAATTTTGGAGGTCTCAGTGAACAACTTAGCCCAGTAATACTGTACTTTGGGCATTTCTTTTATTTTTTATTATACCACAAAGAACATTAAGAAAATTAATTACTTTTTCAACCTTAGATATTTTTATGACTTGGTGAAATTGCCAAGAGACTCTTAGCTAGGCTTAGTGAATAAATTCTTGCCCTTTAAAGTTAGTGTTTTATTTTGCTTGCCTCTAAAAAATAATAAGTCTCCAAGATAAAATATAAATAGCATATTAGAATGGTATGAATAGATATTTACCCTGCAAGTACAAACAGGGTATGTTTTTTTATCAGGCATTACTGATAAAAGGTATTTTTTTGTTAATTTGGTTTTTGTACTAATTGTACATTGCATATTGTTAACTAATATAGAGCTTATTAAACAAAAGTCTAAGAAGATACATTTTTTTCTTCACTCTGTTTTAAAAAGACATTCCACACATCACATGTTCCTGATGTCTTTTTAGTCTTTGGCACCTGGCAACACCAAACGTTCCTCATGTAATGAGTGGTATCAGTAAGAACACTGCCTGCATTGCTTACACATTGATTTGTCCCTAATCCATACTGACTGCACTGATTCAGAAAAAGTGTGGGAGATGCAAAGGAGAGTGGGTCATTTCAGGTAAGCTACTACATTTCTTCCCTAATACAGGCTTCCCAAACCACCAGACACTTTGGCTAGGTACATTTCACCTGTATCTTACCTTTCCTNTGTACCTACACTGTCATCATCTGCTCAATGAAATGTGAAATAAGGAAATTTTCTTTCTTTCTGTCCTTCTTCCTGACAACTCAAACCAACCCANTAGTGAAATAAAAGGGCACGTTGTTCCTCTCACAGCCATAACTGCACAGCGCGGGTTCCTTGGCAATAAGCAGCAGCAACAGTATGAGGCACAAAAATCTCTCTCTTGAACGAAGCATGCAATGATTAGTTTTAGAAGATTAGTAGTGTTTGCCTAGCACACACACTCCCCTAAAAAATACTGATCTTGCTGACTTGCCTATGGGCTAATTGAGTTTTCTTGGCAGTGTTGTTCATGGCCTTTTTACCTAATGGGAATTAAAGTGTTTGAGAGTACCTATAGAGCACAACTTCTCTCTCATAAAGCAGATTTATGAGAGAGAAGCCTCAGAAAAGTCTGGCTTGGAAAGACGTCGTTATGTCATGATGCACAGCTTCAGGAACTGAATTAATCTGGCTCCCGTACAAGATCGTGACTTTGCTTTACACACCAGCTGGGGAAAGGTGTTTGCTCTCAGTAAGCTGCTGTATGGAGTGGTGCTAAAGTCAGAAGAATCCAAACAGGTCGCTAGTCTTTCTTACTGGAATAAACCCCTGCTTTAATTTTCCTCAAATTTCATGATTCCCCTGATTCTAATAAGTCTTTAATTACTCTACCATTAAAAACTTAAAGCTGTAAAGAACAGCCACGGGAACATGGGCACTCAATGAAATCTCACTTCTCAGTATCCCGTAAAATCTCCAGTTTAGCTTTATCCCCCTTTCTCCCAGAAATAAATGTCATCTTAGAGAAAAATTTTGATTACACAAGCACAAACTCAGTTATTATTAATTGGAGCTGTGCAAGAATAGTCCACATTTTCCTTCCCTTAAGCCACATAAAAGTAAATGAGAATCGGTATAATTGATCATGTATAAAAGCTGCAAGGGCAGCATCATTAGGAATTCTTTGCAGGGTGCAAGCAAAAGGGGATTAAAGAACTAAGATATCATCTTTTTGATTCTCACTTCTCT